>JAOUQX010000002.1:10855030-10867618 GCA_028566295.1 Liobagrus marginatus
GCCAGAACGAACGGCGCCCCTGGAGCAAGTGAGGTTAAGAGTCTTGCTCAAGGACCCAATGATGGCAGCATGTCTGGTGCAGGGCTTGAACCACCGACCCTCTGATCACTGACCCAGAGCCTTACCCACTGAGCCACCATCACCCCAAAAAATATTTGTTTTAATTGAGTTTTTTCAGGGTTATATAAAATACAATATGTACAGTACTTGCATTTATCCAGCACCTGATTAGCATTTAGCAAAGTTTTAAATTCTTAAATCATGCTACTTAACCCTAAACTAGAATATGATTCATTGTGAAGTACGACTGCTGCCTTTCAGACATCACAAATGCAATAGAAGCTGTTTATGACGACTTAATGATCTGCATTTGTTTTAAAATGTGTTCACCTTAAATAATTCCTCGAGTTTGATTCCTTAGTTAAACTTTAAAACTCTTTGTCCTTGTTTCATCCCTTTCATGTGTTTAACATTAAAATGAATATTTCTTTGCTACTGAAATCTAGGGAACAGTTGAATTAAATATTCAAAATACAGCATACGTTTTTTTTCATACCTACATTGTCGCAACATCTCTGTTGTCCAAGTTTCTAAATTCTATATATTTTCTCAAATAATGTTTAACAAACTAGATATTTATTCTTTTTTCATTGTTATACGGTGGATTTAAGGATACGCTGCGTCATGTCGTTACCCGCGTTAATTTTCTTAAAATGCCATAAATGGTCATGTGTGTAAATAATACAAATGAAGTTTAAAAAAAGGAATAAAAAAAATGAATGATTATAAATCGTTTTCATTTATTTCACCGCAAATTAAGAAAGTAAGTTGACACTCATTGATTGCTTACACAATTACGCTTGACTAGCTTGTCCATGACTTGGTTGCAACAACCTGCTTTGTGACATGGTCAGTTATTAAAACACTCAATACTACAATTGAATTGGGAATAAGAAAGCGAATCAATATGAGCTCCAATACAATAAGAGACCCAACAAGAAAATCATTGTGGCATGCTATAAGCGTGTTATAAGAGTGTTATTACTAAAGCAAACGTAGCGTCGTATTAAATGTCCTTGCAATGTTTGCACACTGTTTAGACAACGCTCATAAGTCCTTCATACATAAGGTAGAGGATGTCTGGATTTTTTTTTTTATATATATATATATATACACTTTCTGGTGCTTTATGTTGGAATATACACACAGCGTAAAGTGTGAGACGTTTGATTTTAGGAATTCATAGTCTGGGGTGGCCCGTGCTGGTCTGTAAACCATAACCGCACACACTTGCACACACATCTTTTCTTGACCCATGCTCTTATCCCAGCTGGAATTTATGAATATGTAAAACTATGCATCCTTTCGCAGTCTATCTTTAATCTGTCCAAGTGCAGTACTTGGTCTTTGTGTTCATACATTCTCTTCTTTCTACTTCAGAAATATATTCCGAGGACAGAACATCATCTCCTAGCAAACGCTCCCATCTTACTGAATGCTCGATGTGTCTTGTTATGTTATTCCAGTAAGCGCCACAGAAATCCCTTTTTTTTTTCTTCTTTTTTTCAACTACTTCATTATTAACCAATCAATCACTATATCTTTCCTCTGTAGCTTGTTTCCGGTCACCAAACAGTTAAAAAACTATTTTCCTATCTAATTTTCCTAGCTGGTGTATTTCTTTTTCTTTATTTCTCCTTTTTCTACCATGCTTTATTGTTATTTTTGGGGAGTTACTACTTGGCAACCTCTTCCAAGGCTACTATATTCTAGTGTTTTTGTAATAATGCAAATTTCTCAAAAACAATGATCTAATGTAACTGCATTACACAAACGAAAGAGGCTATAGTAATATATAGTATTATATCTATTAGTATCGTTTAGCACGTAGCCATGTAAACCTTTTTATAGACTAAATCGGATGAAAAACAGTCAGTAACACTTAATGAACACTTGAGCTGTTCTTTATTATTATTTTTTTTTTTTATTAGAGTTAAAATTCCAAGGCAATATATAACTGAATCACAGTGCAAGATTATTAATCTATTGATTGAATCTTAGTGCAAATTGTTTTGGACTTTTGCGATTGATTTCACTTACAAATCAATTACATTTACTTTAGGAAGTTTAGATAATTGTTACTTTTTAGTTTGTTAAACAGAAGTCACAACAGAAGACACGAACACAATGCGGGCATTAATGCGTTCTGGGAACAAAAGTGCACGATGCAAACCAGTGTGTATGACATTCAGTGATCATGAAACGCACACCATCAATCTGACCTACAGAATTATGGGAATGTCAATCCCATTGTACAAGTCAGAAGTACTTGGTGGAAGTTGGGATTATTTAAATCGACTGCTCAAACACTGGAATACGTCACACGTACAAACTCTACCTGAGCTACCACACACACACACACACACACACACACACACACGAGGGATAAATTAGCTGCTTGTGTCATTTGTTGCCTAAAGCTTCTGCCTTGTCGCCATAATAACAGCAGCAATACCGACAGGTAACTATTCCACCAGTGTCCAAACCTGCTTCAATCAAATATTACACACAGATTTGGTCCTACACACTCGTGTGTTTTTCCAGAATGAAGGTGTGTTAGTCATGTACAAGTCAGTCAAGTACATAAACCAATCAAGCGGTTTTGTGATTTTTCCATACGACGACTGCAATTTATTACAAACTATAAACTGTGTGTGTATAACGAGGTGTCCGAGGTCCAACCCCTGGACCAAATTGAGGTTTCTAGGGTTTTCTTCCTTAACATGTCTGATAGTTACGCTGATTACTTAAATGTTGTACCTGCTGATGGCAACAGATGGTTTTACGTCTCTAACTTAATCGAAAACACCTTTTCACTTGGATTTGACCTAAAAATGTGTGTACAGTACTTTAGAATACATACTCACAGCTACATACAAGAACATTAAAGTTAGCGGTGACGGAGTGATTTGATTTGATTCTGAACAATAAATGTGTCTTATGGGTCGAGCGGTTCTAACTGTATAGCATGAACGTTAAGAAGAAATATTTCGTAGAAGTAACCGAGGAAACCGAGAAACAAAAGCAGCTGGAACGGACCAATTGTTTTTATCCAAACAAATATCATGCAGAGTATTACTAGAGCTTATAAGTGTTCATTCCAAATATTATAAGCATGGAACATGTTAGGAGTCGTTTATTAACGAGGTCATTGTTATTTTTTCTGAAAAGAACCAGTGATTTATGTTTTGACTATAGCTACAGCTTATCCTGCCTCGGTAATGTTACACACATTTAGTTTCCTATAGATCCAATTTCTCAATAATAGTTTAACAGGTGGTTGAGTGTTTGAACGTAGTCTGATCTAGTTGTGTTGTATATGAAAGTTTATGTAGTTAGTAAGAGTATATGTGACTTCTGTGCATTCATAGTCTGGCACGAGGTGGTTGCTCGTGTAGACTTTTCCTCACCAAATTCAGCGCCTCCAGTGCAGTGCCCCAGCTCACAGAGATGCCCCAGGTGCCATGGCCATAATTGTGCACCAATGGAACCCGGCGCTCCTCAACCTTCAGCCATTCTGTCTCCAGCCGCAGGTTTCTCCTGCCAGGCCTCAGCCCTACGTTTTCTCCCAGCACCTGAGCAGTCTTAAGGGATGGCACCAACTCACTGCAGCGCTGCATTATGGCCTTACGGTCATCTTCATCCACCTCCAAACGCCAGTCATTCACTTGCTGTGTACCTCCTAGGGTAACATAGTCGATGCCAGGGTAGATGTAGGTGGTAGTATTATCTGCATCGCGAATAAAATTCTTTACCCAGGGAGCGTGAACCTTGATGATCTGGCCCCGTATGGGGTGGACCCGCTCATCACCCGCCAAATAACGGGAGCCGAGTCCCGAGCAGTTGACGATGACGTCATAGCTTTGCGCAAGCTGCTGAAAATCGGTCACTTGCTCTTGCTTCATCTGACCTCCTGTTTTTGTCAACCTTTTAATAAAAACAGACCCGGTTTCCAGACAAGACCGCAACAAGATCGTAAATATTAGGGCTGTAAAACATTTAGTTCGGCGGTGATTGACTGATAATAATATTATCAATGAATTAACCGTTGAGTCATCTTGCGCAATTAGTTAAATGATTGAGTTATGCTTAGTGTAACTGATAACTAAAACAACAAAAATCACTTCAGCTTTTAAAAAATCCCGTTTTATAGGGCAACACTGATTAATCCGTAGCCTTTGATTATTTTGATTATTCATCTTATAAAGTCAACGACTCAACCAGGCTCTACATTTCTAAAGCATGATTACTGCTCTGTACTATGACCTGCGCCTGATGTTCTTAAATTAATAACAGAAAAGGAGGAAATATCTACCTTTTCTCCAACCAGGGCAGATATTTCTGGCTTTCACACTTTAAAGTGATTACAGCTTCACCAAATGTATGATTGGGGAACCTCTTCATCTCATGATCGGTCATAGTTCGAAATCCAAACACAATATCAGCCCAGTATGGTTTTGTGATTTTAGGGACCTCTCTGTAAAGCTGGTATCTGGACAAATTAGATGTAGCATCATTAGAGAACGTAATCTAATCTATAGTGGTGCTTATCTTACATTGTATTTTTTCATGATGCAATCCAGAGAATAGGTTCAGACCCTGAGACCAGGAGTACTCCTGCTTCAGCGGCATGTGTTGATTCAGAAATTGCCAGCAGATGATCAAATGTGCTTCGAAACCAATGCCGCTGACATTCCAGAGAAATATCTGGTGCATGCACGGAATGAGAGGAGGATGAACAATGTTTTGGACATTTTGCTAAAACTGAAAACTAAAAAAAAAAATCAATCAACCAATCAATCCTACCTGGAATCTCCGCAGGCAGAAGAACCCCAGCGGCTATATCACTGGTTGTGTGTGGAGAAAAGTTCTTAGCCAGAACGGTGACGGTGCAGAAGGGCAAAGCCTCAGCTATACACACGGCTGTAGACATGCCAACTATACCTGCTCCAATTACGGCAACGTTTACCTTCATCGTGCTGGAGTTTTACTGCAACAGTGGACAAATAATACAAGAACCAAGTTATATACAGTATATGAGCCCTGACAAGCCTGAACTGTTTCTGCTGGACTCAGACTTCTAAACTACAACTAGTTAACCTGTGATCCATTAATAAGATTGTTTACGAGTTACTCTATAAACAAAGACAGTAACGTTTATATCATGAGCCAAGCTAACTCTTCTTGTCCTTCTGAGCAGTGCTGAAAACATATATATATATCACTATTTTAGATAGATGAAGTTGCAAATGATTATATATATTAACGTTTAACCTTAAAATGTATGACTGCAAATATGTTTTCCTTTTGTTATTTAAAAAAAGGTTTTTTTATCTCAACTATCAAATCAGTTTGCTCTGTGCACTTTTACCACTTCAGAAATAATAATAATAATAATAATAACAATAATAATGCACTTCAAAGGTTGCATACAGGACTGTGGGTTATGCAACATAAATATTTATATAATAAATAGCAAAGCACGTGATAGGGAGGATTAAAGGTGTGATTGATATTACACAAGACCTCTACAATAAGGAAATCAACAGATAATTTTATGTATTTTTAAGTATGTAGTTGCTGTGTGTGTGTGTGTTCCTGAAAAGTGCTAATGTATTATAAACCATTGTAGGCCTGTTTATTGTATTGTACATACAGTACCTTTAAATAAAACATTATTGCACTTGACTTCCCTATAGGCGAGGGGGGGGGGGTTAAACACACTATGCTTTTACAAGCGCGGAATAATAATAATACATATTGTATAATATATATAATATACGAAGCAATATGTCCCTGTATAGCCACAAGAAGGCGTTTGGTTTGGAGTCAGAAATGTAAATCTCGCGATATTACAGCAGTTCACGCGACCAGTTGAAGGTAAGGTCCTGGAAGGTTTGTATGTAGGTTAACTGTAATTTCCTTGACAGGTTCTTAACGTGTATAAAAATTAATTCATAAAAAAACAGTCGATGAATATCATATATAACTATGTTCCGCTCCGGCTTGCGACCGGAGTATTTTTGAACTGCATGAAAACAAGCCGAAAACTTTGTTTCTCGCTTATTTTCCTGTCAGTCCGCTAGCGTGCTATGCTAACTAGCTAACGATAACAAACGCACTGATATATGAAACCGTTTGCTTGGATTCTCACCTAGAAATAGGCAAAGAGGAATCAGTCCACCTTTTTTGTAAGACGAAATAATTTACGGAAAATATGTTTATCAGTGACTCATTCCTATTTGGTCATTAGAGATGCTCGATTCCGGGCTTTTGGAGACGTCTCCGATGAGGATGATGTAGGTTCAGGCGTCCCCAACATGGTGCCCGCGAGGACCTGTTCTAAAAATATCCCACCATAACACCACTTAATATAACATTCCACCATCTATATTTTGCGTTGCTATTCTTTTTTTAATTCAGGCATTAATGTAAATTTGAAAATATAATGACTTATAAAGATTTATAGAAATAAAGTGTTGCATATTATTATTGATCTGTTTCCTATCTTGTTCAATCATTGCTGATCATTATTGTGAGAAATCATTAACATGATCAGTGTCTTCACATATATGAAGAACATTCATTATAAATAATAACATCATTAAAGGCCGATTGAGCAAATGTGTTATTTCAGAAGTGAATACCAAACTTAAACCGTAAATGACAATGACGTTATTTTTTTATTCCTAACTTATCTGAGAATGTTTAGAAAACACACCGACTGCACCACAGACCTCCTGAGCTAGCATTGGGTTTTGATATTATTAATACTATTATGGCTGAATGAGCAAATCCCCAAAATCACGAGACAAAATCGAGTGTAAAGCTATTGCAAATGTACGAAGGTTATTATAATAGTGTAAATACTGAAATACCAAAAAAAATTTAAGACAGTTTGCCAGTTTTTGTTGAGCATTTCAAAACACTTATCTTCTCCAATATATTTGTCTGTATAATGTTTGGTACAAAATATTAGCCATAAAAAGGGTCAGGGGCTTTTTTTTGTGTTTTTTCCGTTATTATTACTGTCATTTAGGGAATGATGGATAAATCCTATACAAGTGTATAAGAATATTTGGTTTCAAATGATTTAATATTGAATGTAATTAAGAAGATACTTTTTTGTGATTATTTAAGTGTTTTAAATTGACAATGTTTGTATGTTCCTATATTGATTATTTGTTTTGGGTAAATTAACAGCAAAGCGTATTATAACCTATGCCACTGATTATATATTGACAATGAAAACCATACAATGAAAATATCATGCATACAAAAAAAGTCACTGGGTGATAATGTTTTTCTGCCATTGTTATAGGTTGCCACAGAAAGCAGAATGTCCACTCAAACACAACCTCATGCTCCCGGCATGCTAACCTTTCAGTCCAAATCACATAAGGACACCATCCTTAATAAATTTGACACACTGAGGAAAAGAAAAATGCTTTGTGATATAACTCTGATTGTCGAAAATGTACATTTTAAGGCGCACAAGGCTCTGCTGGCTGCGAGTAGTGAATATTTCTCTGTATTATTTACCGCCGAAGACCAGGCCTGCCAGACAATATATAGGTTGGATGGCATGGCTGCAAACACCTTCGAATCAGTGCTCGAGTTCATCTACAGTGCCCGAGTGTCGGTGGAGGAGAGCAGCTCAGAGAAGATCCTTGATGTGGCGCGTTTGCTAGAAATTAACGAGTTAGTCAAAGCCCATGCAGACGTTCAATCGAACAGCACGGCATCTTTACCGAACGTCTGCTCAGATGTCACGGATGTTAACACAAGCACAAATGAAATCTCTTCCAAGCGCAAAAGGGGACGGCCAAAGAAAAACAGCAACCCTTTAGTAGCAGGATTAGTTTTACTGCCTCAGGAATCAAGCGAAAAAGAGAACGGACATGCGCGTGCTAAAACTACACTAGATTTATCTGTGGCCTTCCCAGGATCCCCAGAACCTCCAGGCATTTGTAATCCCCTTCCCAACGATTCGGACGATGCCGATTACGACCCGAACGAGGACAGAACTCGGGACGGCAGACGCCGAATAAGGCAGGCGGTGAAACTAAACGGCTACAAGCTGGAAGATAAAATTGGTGATGGAAAAGTGCTGGGAAAGCGAGGCCGAAAGAGGAAATACCCAGCAACGGAACCACGCTGTGATCATTGCGGCAAAGTTTTCAAAAACCATCTGTTTTTAAAAATACATCAGCGAACTCATACAGGTGAATATGCAAATAGAGTTTAACGACGTCGATGCGTTCGTATCTTACACGGCTTTTTATCCTAACCTTTCTCTGGATCTCGTGCAGGAGAAAAACCTTTCGGGTGCCATGTTTGCGGGAACTGCTTTACACAGAAACACACCCTTTTAGTCCATCAGCGCATGCACACCGGAGAGAAGCCATTTGTGTGCAACGTTTGCTCCAAAGTGCTCTCCACCAAGCACTCGCTGCAGGAACATATGAACCTGCATGCAGGTATGGAAAGGAAAGCTGCTGGTAATTTTAATAATCGTATCTTTTCTTCGCCATCGCATTACATGTCCTGTTAAATCATGGGAGGGCAACGTCGGTCCTCGACGGTCACTGTCCTGCAGAGTTTAGCTCCGACCCTAATCAAACACACCTGCGTTTAGCTTTCTAGTGATCTTGAAGAAATTACTGTAAAACTACTTTTAAGTGGGTTTAATTAAGGTTGGAGCTAAACTCTGCAGGACAGCGGCCCTCGAGGACCGGAGTTGCCAAGGTCTGTGTTAAATAGTATGTTTTTGGTTTCTTCGGCTTTTCGTTTCCAGAAAAGAAATCTTTTAGCTGTGACCAATGTGGGAAAACCTACAGCCAGAAGAGGCAGTTGAATAATCATTACCGGATTCATAGCGGAAAAGCGTTACCCGAGTGTGCGTATTGTCAACACACGTTTAGGGACACGGCACAACTCAAGAAGCATCTGAGAACACACACAGGTAATGGGACATCGCAGCAGGGCTTTAAATATGTAATGACATCCCAACTTTATTACACTCACTAACGTCACTGCACCTCCTGTATAAGTACGCTAAAGAAGAAACCAAAGTGTCACGTTATTCCTAGCATTGTTAGTACACTGTTTTTATCTGCTATTATATTTCTTTTTAAATGGCACAAGAAGCACAGAAGTTTAGCTCACGGTCGACAAGTGTCGATTTCGAAAATAAATTGCACATTCAGCCAATATTTCCTTGTTTTAGGTGAGAAACCGTTCACGTGTGAGATATGCGGAAAGTGTTTTGCTACCAAGAGCACGCTGCAGACACACATCCGAATCCACAGGTGGGCTCCACCCCTTTTCTTTTTCAAAACGACCGAATCAGCTACAGCATTGACGCGGTCATGAAATTGATGCGAGAAACTTATACTTAATCTCGTCTTGTCTTGTTTAGAGGAGAGAAGCCATATGTGTGCAACATCTGCAGCAAGTCCTTCTCTGATCCCAGCGCCAGAAGACGGCATGTGGCTTCTCACACGGGGGAAAAGCCCTACATGTGCTCTGTGTGCAGTCTTTCTTTCACTCGTCTGGACAATCTAAAAGCGCATACTAAAATTCACAATAAAGAACGGCCAGATGTGCAGGACACACCTCTAACCACAGTGGAGGCTGTGGCGGTGAGTGAGAAGATGCACAATGTCCTGGAGCTGCAGCAGTACCAGCTCCCGGGTCACACCGAACAAGAGATCCAGTTAGTGGTTACCAGTGAAGTGGACAATCTTAACCTAATGGCAGGCCAGAAGCCGGGCAGCGTCAGCATCGTCTCTGGTGAGAGTGGGCCAGGGGAACTGACCGCAACAGACCAGACCCATTCCAGTCTTACCCTTCTCACGCCGAACCTAGCGCTCGTCACTCAGGATGAATTAGACCGCGGTGCGCAAATCCAGACCATCAGTGTCATTGAAGGCCAGGTGAGCAGCGAGCAAGCTGACCAGATGCACGTCATCACACTGACCGAAGAGGCGATGGAGCACTTTCAGGTTCAGCATGGGGCTCCACAACAGCTGCAGATTAGCTCCCGACCCCTTCATCAGATACAGGTGATCCAGCAGGCCATGCCGCAGCTTTCTGCAACACAGGAACCTCCTAGAGAGCGGCACAACCAGAGTCACGCAGGCGCGATCCACATCAGCAACCAAGCCGGACAGCCAATCTCCATTAGCCAGACCAGCGAGCAGATCTCCAGCACTCAGATCCAGGGACAAACATTTCAGATCCAGGCAGGGACAGTTTCGTATCTCTATACCACAAGTCAAACTCCACAGAGCTAAGGACAAGATGAAGAAGTAGAGCTTCATGAGGACTGCTCATGCTCAAAGTCAATGGGACAAATGATTCTATTTATTAGTTAGGGTTAGGATTGAAGTTATAAAATAAATAAATAAGTAAATAGAATGGCGTTATACTGGTGGGTTAATAATGACATTGCACACAATTGTGGCTAGCTTATATACTGTTAAGTGGCTCATGGATCGAGCCCAATTCAGCACAACTAATAACAAATGTCTTGCAACGTTATTAACTTAAGTGCCTATATTAGGTTGATCAATAATACATTACATATATGAAAGACTGTATGTAAGACTGGCTCATAATGTAGACATTTTACTGAAGCTAATATGGATGCATATAACTGTTATGAACCCTGACGCAGGTCATTATTTCAAAAGTAAGATGCGACATTCGGAACTGGGTAACGATATGTTACTCTGTTAATTACCAGCCAAATGTGTTACGTGTAAAATTCTACCTCGCATCTAATCTAATAAGCAGCGAGGTCTCTAGAGTTTTGGATGTTGTTCCCCGCCAATGTAATCCAATGTATTTCGATAATAAAACTTTTATTGTAAAGACGTCGCTGTTTGCAGCACCACTATTCTCAATAACATCCAATTACTGGTCTGTCGTCGAATTATGTGTTTGTACACCGTCTTACCGCGCATACGTTATTGTAGCGTTTGTTTGAATTCGGTCCGATGAGTTGTAGAATCTCTAGCACTAAAGGATTGGTAAGGAGTTTATCTGATAAAAACACAGCCAGGGTCAGTCATACACTCCTGCAGGCGGACCATGAGGAGTTTTCATCTGTCAGAACCTCTGCGTTACATTTACAGCATTTATCAGACTCTATTATCCAGAGTGACTTACAACCGAGCAGTTGATGGTTAAGGGCTTTGCTCAAGGGCCCAGCAGTGCTAGCTTGGTGTTGCTTGGGGATTGAACCCCGGTCTTCGGATCAGCAGTCCAACACCTTAACCACCGAGCTACCACTTCCACCACTTCACTTCCTAACTTAAGATATGCAAACATTTTTCCCTGCGCTGTAACATTAATGTACCGAATAAAGACATTTATTTAATTATTTACGCTTCCAGTTTCCACAATACCAAATGTGGAGCTTAACATGAATAAGCTCAAATACAGTACAGTATAATCAGACCACTGACTAGTAACACCAATCATCCTGCTAATTACTTTATACCATATGCTACTGAACAGCAGACTTCAATAAATGTAATGAGCCTAAACCAGGACAAAAATATGCAAATAACTGAAGCATAAATCCAAAGTGCAAAAGAAACAAACAAAAAGTTTGTGCTAAGGCACAATTATAAAATCATCAACCACTGATTTGGCCACTTTTTACCTCGTGGTCATTACAAATGATTTATTATTCATATTACAATATTCTAATTGTATTTCTGCAATTTACATGGGAGTCATAACCCCTACGCCTTCTCTAATCGTACACAATCTTATTTAAGTAACATGCTAATCAGACAGAGAGCTCCATAAAGCGTTAGGAGATTTGGTCTGTTGACTGCATGCTTCTGGATGCACACTTTTAAGTCTACTTGGTAATCCAGGATCAGTTCCCAGCCCCCTGCCATGGGCTCTGCTTTCTGATGAGTCTGCACAGTACAACAGCGTTAGCATACCTGTGGAGAAGGCGGTGGCGTGCTGGGCCTGCTCTGACATCACCGAAATCGTTTCCCTGTTTATCCTCCTCTGATCAGGTATATGCTTTTCTGCGCTCTATTACAGCTCTACATAATCAGAACAAGACATGTACACAATCCCGCCATCATGAAACAAAACCCATCAAAATTACAAGATGATAAATGAATTTTAAGGAAAAATGTTAAGAACTTCATAAGAAATTGGATTAAAATATGGTTATATGTGTATAGCAGCTATCTCATGATATCACCTTGCGTGGCTCATTGAGAATGTTGAACAGCTTGGTTGTTCTGGTCGTCTGCCAGCAAAGCCTCATACCCCTGGTTCTTTCCCATCTGCTTAGACAATGCTTTCATACCCGAGAAATAAAGCTACATCCTATAATATATCGTTCTAAAGCAAATTAAACGCATGCATTTCGTTTACCGATCTAAGTGTGAGAATATATATATATATATATGTAAATCTACATCCTATTATATATCATAATGAAAAACCCCCCTACAGCAAATTAAACGCATGCATTTCTTTTACACATCT
>JAOUQX010000002.1:10927249-10939021 GCA_028566295.1 Liobagrus marginatus
AATACTATTTACAATAAGTACAGTAATTACTAATTACAAATGTACATCTATATGCAATATGTATATGACAATAATAAAATAATAGTAATAATAATAAAAATATATTATACCAAAAATATAATCTACTATAATATACTATAACTATACAGTGTACGTATACATTCTATACTGTAATTGTGCAGTGTAAGTATACATTCTGTGCAATTTGTGCATGTGTGTGTGCAAAAGAGAGTCCCAGGAGAAAAAAACGAAGATAAAAAACCCCAAATAATAATTATATAAATATAATAAGTGAAAAAAAAACAACACCCATTACATCCTTTATGAAAGTTTAACCAATGTAGTAATGTCTCTGTTAAGTTTAATAATAAGTTGACGTTTGATTAAAAGCTTACCTTTAATGACTGGTATGGTTAAAGTGGCATCGCCCGTGTTATTTGCTCTATTTTTAAATATACATGTAACATTATATTCTTCGACTTGACTGGCACAGTCGACATAGATGGTTTTAGTGTAGGTTGTGTTGTTTTCTATAGAAGCTTTAAAGATATGACAATAAATGAGAAAAAAAAAACACATTTAATATTTGAGCGAAATATTTTTTGTGTGTATTTGTACATTATGATATTAAACCTCTGTAGCGCTTACTTGTTATTGATTCGGTATTGTCTGGAACCCAGGTAACACTGTATGGTTCTGTGCTGTTGTCTATAATACACTTAACGCTGACCTTAATACGGTCAATTTGACCCGCCATACAGTTTGGGAATTGGGGGTCACTGGTGATAAAGATTTGTGGCAAAAGTGCGACATCCAGAAATACACTTGCTCTGTGTATAATGCTAGTAAAATCTGCAGCCATGTAGTCGCATGTAATTTTCCCTGTGTTCAAATAAAATAGAGAATCTTTCCAGTTAATTAAACGGGAGGAAAAGAACCACAAACAAACTAGTGCAATTCATTCATTCTTTAAGAAACAACCTACCTTTCCAGACTTCAGAAGTTTGATTAACAAAAAAGATGCTTGTTAATGAATTCTGAGTCAGAGTAGCTTCAGTGCCGTTAGTAATACGTTGTTGACTCGAATCTTTATCTATGAACCACTTTACATCAGTTAGTGTACTCACTGGTGTGGTGCAAGTAATACTAGTATTGGTGTTATAACCGATCAAATCTGGACCCTTTATTGTTATAAAACCTGTAAAAGACAAAAAAAAATAAATGAGTAAGGTTGCCAAAAATGTTAATAAAAAAAAAAAAAAGTTAATAATAACTTCTGGTTATGCTAAATAATTGTAATACCTTTATAAATTTTATTAATTAAAAGACAGATGTTTTTCTAAATCGTACTATTTCAACGTAAAAATGTGGAAAATGTTGTGAATATGTATTAAAAGTCAATTACCTGTGGTTATAATGCTAAAAGTAATATTTAGATTATTCTGCATGCTCTTTGTCAAGTTCACAAACTGATCCAGTTTCATCGGACCATTTATTACCATTACAAAGTCTCCGATGATGCTACCTTCCCTAAAAAAAATTAAAAAAAGAAATTTTTTTTTTGAATAGATTGATTTATTTGCACTTTTTAATTATAACCATTCAGCAAAGTCAGTAAGATTACAGATGTGCAATATTTTCATTATCGTTACCTGAGATTTGTAATTTGCAATGAATCAAACCATTCCATGGTGCTGTAAAGGGATTTCATCTAGAAGAAATAAAATTCAAAGATTACATCATTCATTGCATGTGAAAAACACAATTACAAAAAGTAAATAAATAACTAAATAAATACAAATCGAATGAAAAACTATTATAAGCTCTTTGACATGCTATATGTGTATTACAACAAGTCTAAAATCATTTAATAGAATCATATATACAGTCGGGTTCCAAACTTTGTGGCCGCACTGGAAATCAGGAAGTTTCTTTAAAAAAAAAAAAATAAAAAAAAATAAGGGGACTAAATAGATTTTTTAAGTAAAGCAAAAAGACAAAGTGACATTTGATAAGTTGAATGTTTAATATTTACGACTCTGCACTATGCAGGTGACTTTTCAATTGATTTAAATATTGAATTGTGTAAACTCAGATGGAGCATTTTGTTTTTTCTTAACATCTCTGCTGATATAATACTTTGTAAAGTTGAAAAAAAAATTACTTTTTTTTTTACATTTAAGCAGAATGCAAAATAAAAACATTTTTATTTGTAATGTCAGAATTTTAGGGCCCACTCGATCCAGGAGATATAGAGAGCACAGATCTCAAAAATTCTGAAGCACTAATTGGGATGATGTGGCATGGTAGCAGAGTAGTTAGCACACCAAACTACAAATCAGTTCAGTTCAACCTTTTGTAAGTGATAGTTTTGGCACCATCTCCGGCTGTATGTCAGTGAAGATAACGCCTTATGTTTATGGATAACACACAACCAAGTTAGCAACACTGTTGGGTTGCGCTTCTAATTTATGCTTACACCAGTAATGTAAAAGAAACTACGTACACACACATTAGAAAGGATAAAATGTAAAATTATAGGTAATATTATAGGGAAAAGGTATGAAAGAGAAAATGAACATCTCACAATAAGACTTTTAGTCACTAATGGTTGGTACTAGTGACATATTTTGTTAAAGTTTTATTGAATTTGGTGTTCTGTAGTGCAACACATACACTTGCAGTAAGATTTTCCTTTATTCCTTTCTTAAGTTGACCATTTTTAATAATAAATGATCCGTTAGCCTGCACTGGGAAAAGACAAAGAAACACCAGATTCAGTTTTTATATTTAGCTAAATACAAATATCGTTTTATATATACCGGTACTTAGTTTGGGACACAGTGTATCGACATTTAATTGTGCACAACCTCAGACGGTTGTATGACCTCTGTAATAGTAGAGTAAGAGTATAATACCTCTATTTTTATGGTGGCACGTAGCATTAAATGGACAATTTTTATTCTGGCAGCATCCAGGGTGTATTTTACACACGCTCTCACTCCAAATGTAATTTGGGGAACAGGTACAGACGTTGGATTCACAGTCTAGATTCAAAAGGGTAGAAAAACATCAAGACTGTGAGAATGCCTGTATTGATTTGGAAAAAAAAAAAGAAAAGAAGAAAAACATTCATAAATGGAGAAAAGAAGAAAAAAAAAGCAGCGCTGTTAGAGTAACAATTGTCAAACATTTTCAAAAGTTCATAAACAATTTGGATTTTATATAAATAAATAACTACATACATAGATTAAAAAAAATAATAATAATGCACAAACCTACTAACAACCAGAAATTGAACAGGTTTGAATGTTAAAAATTTTTTTTTAACAAATGTATTAAATTGATTACCTGTTGTTATGGTGATATTTGATAATTTGCTGTCTTTAACAGTTATGTCCGTAATATTTCCAAGCAGCCAAGAAAATCTGGTAAATGCACTTGACTCTATATGTAGCTTGAAGTAGTAAGCTTGCGTTGTACTTTCTTCAAAAAATAAAACAAAACCCCAATAATAATACAAAAACAACATGCGTGGACTTAGGAAAAAGGATTTTAAAAAAAAAATTTGTTCATATTACTCCATTAAGATTCATGTAATGGTGAAACAAATCAAAATTACCTGTAGATGAAGCCTAAAAATTCAAAATATAACATTAGCCAAAATTTGCTAAAAGACAATGCACAGAAAAACTGTATGTATGTATGTACATAATGAGGATTGACACTTACTTTCCAAAATTAAGAAAACAGAAGAAATAAATTACACTTTTTTATTAGATTTAATTTAGCTTTCTTATTTCTGCTTCTTATGTCTCATTTACACGGTATGCTTTAAATCAGAATTATATATAATTACATCATTATTATATAGAATGGCACCATTCCATAATGGCTCAATTTATTCAAAACAAAGGGATCTTAACCTGACTGTCCAACGCCAACCTTACATTTAAAATAGCAGACAAACCTGGATACACAGCCCCAGTAAAAGGAGAATGATCACTCCGTACGCTTTCATGTTGTTACTATTTATAAAAAAAAAAAGTAAAAAAAAAAAAAAAGAAATGAGCAGTCATTAATTTTAAGCAAAATATACTAAACACAAATGGATCAGACTATCTAAACTATATATAAAATACTGTAAATATATACACTATGTATAAAATATAATAAATACTATATAAAATACAATCTTCAAGTTTAATCCAATACGTATAATTCCCTCTGATGAGGAGGGATAAGGAATCCTGTCCAATGCCTCAAACATAAGAGCAAATTTTATTTAATATTAATTAGTGGGTACTTTCTATACTCATAGAGGAATATAATCAGTAACAGAACAGTTATCTCGGTCCGTTACACGACAGTAAGCCACAGATATGAGGCGTCCAAACATTGTATATTAATGCTGTGCTTTGTGGATACAATTGTTATAGCAAAAAATAAATAAAAAATTCTTTTGTTTTTAAACTAATTTGTAAACAGCTTCAAAACATTTTGGTGCCGACATCCAGATCTTATGTCGGCTATGAATTTGAAAGATTTTGTAGCAAAACTATTCGCATTTCTGCTAAGAACTGCTAAACAAAATTCCATCATTTAGCTAAGGGTGTGGGGATAATTATTTATTTTTGTGTTAACCCTTTCTAATTTTAATTATAAAAAAAAATGACATATTTCATATGTACATAGTAAAATAATTGACTTATTATTTTTTATTAATACCAAGTACATGCTACTATTTTATTACATCTGTACTTCCTACATCCTACAAACACTGCCAAATATTTCTACAATGAAAATAATAAAAGATTACAAAACAGAAAGATAAAAAAAATATATTCTTACCATTTACGAACAGTACTTTTCTTCTACAAAAAAATACTCTAGGATAATTTGCCTTACATAAGAAACTTTAAAAATAAATGTTCAGTCATATAATAATTGATCTGGATACAAAAATCTAAACCATAGCCTCCAGCATTCTGTCACACAACCAAAGACAGATGCACACTCCTCTACAAATTCATCGGAAAGTGTAGAACATGTTTGATGTTATCTAATCATATTCATCTCGAGATTTGCATATCATAATAGTGGGATGTGTGAGTCTAAATAAAGTCAAATACATTCTACAAACATGCTGTGTTAAGTATGCAGTCAGTCAGAAGTCTGGTCCAAAGGCATGCCATAATCATATTTGCATTACATATCACATAGCAATATGGTCCTGTCTGTTTATAATACAACATTAGTATTCATTTTTTCAAAATAACTCCTAAGTCCAAGAGAAATTTAATTTGACTTTCAAAAAAGTTCCTGCAATGTCCTAAAACTTAGTTTGCAAGTCAAATGTAGTTCAGTTTACAGGAACTAAACCTTTTACTTCATGAACAGCTCAGTTACTTTAATGTGTCATATTTCTTGAACACTTGAATAAACCAAACATTCAGTCTTAATCAAACACAATATTAGCTTGTGGAATAAGTAAACATGTATTCCAATTGTAACTTGCTAAATGTAACAATGAATGCAAGGACTTTATTATCCAAATAATTCAACTACTTATGCTAAACTGAATTACTGTGCGTAAAACTTTACTGCAAAATTGAACAAAACTTCTAATGTAATGAAGTATAATTGTAGCACATTGTTTAAGCCCAATGATTTGTTTCGGATAGTCCCAGATATTATGTTATGTATTTCCCAGATGTGACATCACTGTATATTGAAATTTAAAATCACCAGTGACAAAATGATTGGTTATTGCTAATACTGTATAGAATAAAGCCTGTAAAAACCAGTAGTAAAGACAGTTTTTGCATAAAATGTCCTGTGACATGCTCAGGTTGGTTTGATTTTTGCTATACAAAATTACCCAGGATGAATTATTACCAAATTGACTTCAGGAATTCATGATTATACTAGACTTAGCCAATGCCAAATCAACAAGTATTTGTAGCTGTTTATGGACGATTATCTCCACCTTAATAAAAACCATTATTAGCTTTGAGAAGGAGGCATATATTTTTATGGGCCTTGTTTTGGGCACAGGGGTGCCATCATCAAACATCATAGCAACCAAGACAACAAGCTGACTCAAGGGCTGTAGAGTAAGACTATTATTAGCTTTATAGGTCATAAGTAGCGTTTTATAACTACACAGAAATTTTTATTAGCACCTAATAATGTGTAAAAAAAATTCTCTTACAAATTTTGCAACAATAACAAACATAATTCAAATTTCTTAATTTTTTTTTTTATTTTCAGATCCTATTTATCACATACACGCAGTGAAATGTTTTTATTCCGCATATCCCAGCATATGAATTTGAACGCTGGGTTCAGAGCGCAGGGTCAGACAGAACGAATGGCGCCCCTGGAGCAAGTGAGATTAAGGGCCTTGCTCAAGAACCCAATGATGGTATCTTACCTGGTTGCGCGAGGCTTGATCCCTGACCCAGAGCCTTTCACCATTGAGCCACCACACACAAGTCTAACGATATCTTTTTATTGCTTTCCTTCCCATTCAACTTGTGCAATCATCCACACATTTCAAAATGTCTCAGATTTCCACATATTTGACTCCTACTGTATTTGGAAGCAGCTTCTTAGATAAACTACTTTCAGCCCAAAAAAAGGAGAAGAAATAAAAAGTTTTTTTTTACTAGGATTCGCTCATAATGAACAGAATTTGTAAACAAAATACATGCAGATCCATTTTAACAGGAACCCTTACACAGTCTATACAACCACCATACAGCAGTTACAGTCACAGAGATCACACTTTGTCCCTATTCTGATGTTTGTTGTGAACAGTACCTTAAGATGCTGGCTCATATCCATGTGATTTAGGCACTGTGCTGCTGCCACATGATTAAATGTCTGGATGAGCGGTCATGGGTGCTCCTAAAAAAGTGCTCAGCGAGTTTTATAACACTATTACTCCATTAATTAACCGTTTCTTTATAATTTCACTATCAATGTCCACTGCACTCATAATTCCAAAAGTTTTTTATAGTGTGTCACACCGAGGTTTCTTTTTCTAGACAAGATGTTTGGCTAAGTGTTAAAAAAGTTTCTCTTTCTTCTTTCGTTCCCGTATTTTGCTCTGGCTTGGCAACGCCATTCATTTGTTCACAATCGGTAACTTGCTGGAAATATAAACAAAAGCTGCAATCAGTAATCAGAATAAAAACAATGCAATATAATGTTTGAGATGGTTCATTTACAATTGAGGATTCACTGCTATTACCCTCTGTTCTGGATCGACGGAGGGTACGGCCGATGAGCCACAGCAAAACTTAGGCTTTAGGAGGATTTGCAGGAAAAAACCTATGTTATCCAGAAGAGGATAAACCGTGCCAGCTATTACATCTCTTTTCTTCATTGGACCTAAATTAAGATAGACCGTAGGAAGCTTATTATATGCTTTTATGAGGGATATACTACCAATTTCACTAACTGCTTGATACTGCTCCACACACAAGTGGCTCTGCAGCGAATCCTAGAAAAATGTAACACATTGCAGGAACGCATTCCTGGCAAAGTCACCAGTCTATCTATAACAAGGCACAAACAAGCACACCATGGGGCAATTTAAAATACCCATCTCACTTACAGTGGGGGTGAACTAAAGAATAAAATATTTTTATTAAAGATAATTCTACAACGTATATTCTGTGCCCTGTTCCTTTTGTCATTAAACAGTGTACAGGTCTACAATTGACTCTCATACCTGTAAAAAGACTGACAAGAAGTCCAATAAGAACCACAACAGTGGAGTTAAGACCGCTGTACCACATGTATGACAGGGAATAGAAGCTATGCAGCCCAAAAGGTTTACTAAAGAAACAAATTGAGTACATAATTACACATAAGCGTTTTTAAACACTTTGAAAAAATAATCACAATTCACAATACCGATAACAAAAACAACGGGAGTATAAAATAACCCCGTGCGTTTTATTCTCCAAAATGTCAACTCATTTTCCTAACAAGCTTCATACTGTTTATTAACAGAATATTAAAAGAAACACATTTATAAAATTTGTGTTCTAAATCTCTGTTCCGCTGATGATTTAAGGTGGGTGCAATTATAGGCACATGACTAGATATAGTCAAAACGCATTAAACATTTACTTTGTGCATATATCGGATGTAAAGAAAAAACGATATTTTCTAAATAAACATTCCTATAGCTGCTTTCACAATCAGTGTTGGCATGTTACCTCGGTTTATCAGTGTCTGGAGTTAATATTGGCGTCATTGTAGTCAAGGTCATGTTTTCTGTTGATACTTGATAAGTGCCATTATGTGGATAACGAATAGCAGCGTTTGACATCTGAGCCACAAATCCACCAATGCCGACCCAGAAGGCCATGATGAGCCCAGCGACCAGCCCCGTCACAGCACCCTACAAACAAACAAACAAACCAAACAGGTTTCTCTCTGTAATGTTGTTCATTACTCAATGCCATACTCTATGGAATACTTACAGTGCTATTGGCCCAAGGGAAAAACATCCCAAGACAGAAGAGTCCCAGCAACGGACCTCCTACCATCCCAAAGATACTGAGAGCTGCCTTGAAATGAGAAATTTAAAGCACATTTTTATTTTTTAAATCAGTGAGATGCATAATTTGTATCGTTTTATTCAAGTATTACAGCTTGTTTTATGATTTCTAGTTTGGTTTACAGTTAGTATTTCTGCTAATACAGTACTTAAATTCCATTGGGAACAGATCCGACAAGAACCTGAATTGTGCTTACCTGCAAAACAGAGCTGTTCATCAGATGGACAGCATATGCCATAGCAAGGCATAAAATGCCATATGCAAAGGCTAGATTAAAAAAAATAAAAGAATGATGACAAACTGAATGCAAGGTTATAATTATTGCTTACCAACTAATTATTATTAATAATAAATAATAACATTTAAACATAGGTGCATAGCCTCACCGAGTATCTTGGACAGTAGCGTGGCTCTAGCCTCTGGCATAGAAGGATAACAAGGCTTAATAAAGTCCACCATTGTTACTGTGGCCAAGGAATTGAAAGCTGAGGATATTGTGCTTCAGATATGGGAACAGCATCCACAAATCAGTGTAAATATACCGCTCTGTTTTCAATAAGAACTTTACAGCAATAGTATGAGAAACATCTGCACATCTGTCCATTTCTGCAATTAGCAATCAATCATGTGGCAAAAGTGTATTGCTTAAATGTTTAAAATGTGAACATAAACTAAAGTCTCTGACCAGTACCTACCTGATTGTATGTGCTATGCTGTTATATCATGATCGGCTGACTGAATTCTTGTGTGTATTGGTTTTTCTATTAAAGTAGGAGTATGGTATGAGTATACTATGTAAGTATGAGTATACTACCTAATAGGCTACCTCTAAACGTAAGTTCAGGTTCAAGCTGTTGAACAATTCCTTAATAAATACATTCAGGATGGGTTATGTTTTATTACTTAACAATTAGTTATGAACCATAAAGATGTCAAATTTCAGTCTGTTCCATATATGAAATGTAAAAATGCTTACTTTTTTTTTAACTGGTCATTTTAGTGTTATATTTCTTGCATAACAATAAAAGTAACAATTTTAGGTGTATTTACGCTGTAATTTTAAGCGGCAAAGCTACAATTTAAGCTGTTATAAACTTGCGTTGCTTGTTTTTACCAGGCAAACATATTTAAACCCTTAAACAACTAGCATAACACACAGTCAAATGGTTTGTGAAACAGGATGTGTTGTCTGCTTCTTGAATGCAGTAGCTTATTCATACCTTAAGGATGCGCTGAATAAGCACGCAACAAACAGTCCAGGCAGTCCAGGAATGTCCTGCAGCATGTCCATGACAAAGTATAGGACCATCTATTGTTTAAAAAAACACAAATACACAGAAATAAATGGCAAATTATTGGACCGTTTGTAAATATTTTACAATAAAAACTATTTTAGTAATGCTGACCTGATCTTTAGATGCGATATACTGTTTGTCTAAGGGGCTGTCATCACCATAACATGCAAACATAACAAGTCCCATCAGACAGCTGAGACCCAAACCAACCTGAAGGCAGGGAAACACCATGTAGCATGACCTACAAGGCAAAGTATAGGCTATCAATATGAGCTGCTGGGATGGATCGTCCAGCTTCATCATGCCAGCTATGTAGTGTTAAAGCAAAGATAAAAGTTTACTTACATTATCGCTTCTTTCTCTGTGCGAGAGCTAAGGTACCTCTGAACTTGTGCCTGGTTCACGCCATATAGAGAGAGCATCAGAAACACACCACCAACTGCCAGCGTCCAGAACGTGTGTCTCTCAGTCGGGTCAGGATTTAGACTTGAAAGAAGCAGAGAAACGCGTTTTACAAGACTAAGCGCATAGGGAAAACACTGTTTTGTTACAAGTCTTACAAATTCTTTGAAGAAAAAAAACAAAAACCCGAATCCAAATAACTGATAGAAATGGATTGGCTGCATTTAGAAACAAATCCTCACTCAATTCCAGAAATCAAGCCTCCCTCTGAAGTCTTTCTCCAAACCTCAGAAATACCGCCAGCCTTCTTTACACCCACTATGATGACAGCAAGCTGACCTGCAAACATCACCACCATCTGAAACACGTCTGTCCAGACGACAGCTTTCAGACCACCCTGTGCGAGTGCGACACTAAATATTAAGAGACTTCCTCAAGAAAAGTCAACATGTTTTTAGATTTGCAGAAATATACATAGAAAAACAACAGCATTTACCAGTGCTGTGTACATTGTGCACACTAATCCAGTTGCTAATACTGTTCCCCACAAGTGAAAACCAGTCACTAGATTCAGAATGAAAACACACACAACAACAAAAATAAATCAGTAAAGAATGATTGATCCGTAAGAAATTAATAAAATGTAAATAAGTGTGACACTTAGGGGAAAATATGTCATATGATGTTGCTTTGGCTGACGTCAGGCATTAACATTTTAACAATTCAGGCTTCGACCAAAAGGTGGTCAGCTTAAAGAGATAAAAAGAAACAAAATCTGTAGCTGAATGTGTTTTGCTCACATGGCAAATATTACACTTTTATCAAGCTGCAAAAAAAAAACAAAAAAACAATCAAATCATTAATCAGATCCTGGCTGTCAAAATGTCTGTGGTGCTGTGACAAAGGAAGCTCCAGGCCATACTCTTACTTACAGTTGACATTATACAGTATATCCAAAAGTACATAGACACCTGACCATGAACGATAAGAGGTCTTGGAACATTCTACTCCAGATTCCGTCACCATTTGACTTTATATCAGCATTCTTCTGAGAGGCTTTTCAAGTCGATTATAGGGCATGGCGAGGGATATGGAAATTTAACCACGAAAGTAAGGTCAGGCTGATAAAGGCAGACAAGACCTGGTGTTCCTGTTCATCCTAAAGGTGTTCAGTGTGGCACACCTGCGTTTTTCAACGCCAACCACCTTCATGGGGTTTGCTGGCTTGCTTTATGCACAGAGGCATTGTCATGGTGGAGAAATGTTTTTGTGTTAATTAGAATGTAAAAAAAAAAAAAAGGTTAAGCTTGAAATTTAAAGACATTCTAGAATTGGTGTCAAACTCAGTTCCTGGAGGGCCGCAGCCCTGCAGTTTAGCTTCAACCCTAATTAAACACACCTGAGCCAGCTAATATGTGGTAGCTCAATGGTAAAAGGCTCTGGGTCAGTGTTCAGAGGGTCGGGGGTTCAAGCCTCACACCAGGCAAGCTACCATT
>JAOUQX010000002.1:10982414-10994812 GCA_028566295.1 Liobagrus marginatus
TCTTTGGCGGGCCGGATGAAAAAGGCAAACGGGCCGTATGTGGCCCGCGGGCCGTAGTTTGCCCACCCCTGGTTTAGAGTAACACATTCACCTATGTACAATCACATGTGTTTGGAGGTGAGAGGAAACCGGAGTACCCTGGGAAAACCCGTGCTTGCACGGGAAAAACTACACAGAAACACCCTGGCTGGGAATTGAATCCATGACCAACTTGCTTTGAGGCAGGTGTGCTACCCCTCTCTGCCACAGTGCGCCCTCCTTATATAACTATATATTATTGTTTTAATCGGTTTTAAATTTCTGTTCCGTCATTTACATGCCGAATCCTTTTGCTCTGATATAAACAGCTTGTTAAAAAGAACATTGTGTAACAATTTCAAATACCTGCCATAGTCCACTTCTGAAAGTGTTGGGAATCCGAGAGCATCACATGCCACATCGAGACACACGTGCTTACTTCCCTCCCCCCAGAAACTCCCTATCGGAGTTATTCAGGGCAGCCGTGCCAGGAATAGCGCTGTACTGTTTATGCAGATCCCAGACGCTTTTAACTCCGTGTTGTTAAAGCGTTTAAATGAACAGGTGTAGTTCCCTCCCTACATTACATTTATACAATGATGCTGTGGGCGAAGGTTTACACATTTTGAACCCCTACTACATGAACTGCATGATCTCTTCAGTTTTCTTCTTGCACTGCAGAGCACAAGCTGAATATGGTACAGTACTGGGATGACTTTTTCAGGCTGACCACCCATCTTTTACGTTAAAGGTGATCTAGATGGGATAAGCAAAATGTTTCAGCATCTTTATCAATCACAACATTGGCCTACACTAATAAACGACAGAGACATTGAATGTAGAATGTCTGTGAAGGCTAAAATGATTTCTTATAACCACTTGCTGAACGTGTTTCAATACTTAACTGGTTTCACTTCTCAGACTGTACACTGAAATAACCCCAGAAATGTAGTATTTATTGGTCTGTGCGACCTTAATTTGATTTAACTACATTTTTAGACGAGGCTGAATCACAGTTCCTTTGGCAGGCCATGCCAACATACAGTAATTCAAAAAGGTCAAATTTATTTGGACAAAATGACGCACATATTAAAACGGCTTCATTTGGTAACACGGCTGAGCTCGTTAATTAATGATCAACGATTTTCAGGACCATTTTCACCACAATCAGGTCTTCCAGCTTTTTGGTAGCGGTCTCAAAATAGAATAAAAAATCATGCTGGAAATTTCAGGATTATTTCTAGCATCCTGAGCACCAATGCAACGAATGGTGTAATTGAGCTATAAAGCATTGAATTTGTAAAACGCAAGGCTATATGTCAGCTAACGCATGATTGCGAAGATCCAGAAGTATGGATGCAAAATATTGCAATATTCTAAGCCAACGTCCTTGCTTTCTCGTAGCTTTTGCTCATCTTTTCTCAAAGCTGTATTCATCCTTCCTGCATTCCTCTGGCCTTCCCTCCCTTTTTCTGTGGTGGGATTGTTCAGTTCCAAAGCAAGCTGCAGTCTATTTCTGTCCCTGTATATTCTCTTCTGGCTGCTGCCAACCAGACCCTGCGTTGTCACGGTGATAGACATCTCCACCAGTCTCGCTCAGCCAATCAACACACCAGGTGTTTATGCCAAGAAACATGATCATTTTCCATTTCCTTCCCACTCCTCCTGCATGAGACTAAGGGATTAGTAGCAAAGCTTAGTGAAGAGCATTCAGTGAAAAACAAGAACCTTAATAGTTGCGATCTGAGGATGGAAAATGAAGTGTTTCGCTTTGGAGGAAGAAGCTGAACTCCTTGGATTAGTCATGGTGAGAACTTCACTTTGGTAGGTATATATGTGTGTCTTGTCTAGAAACAACATATTAGTACATTGGGATGAGTTGCCCTGTATTGTGTTACTGCTTTTCATAACCTGTCTAAGCCCTAAGTCTTACATCATCCATTAATATCCTTTAAAAAAAAAAAAAGCACATTCAAGCATTAGGATGCTAAGTGTGATGTCAGCTGTCTCGTGAGTATTGTTTGGTGTTGTATGTATTTAGACACATTCTTTCCAAATTCCTCTCGAACTCACCCATAATGCAGTCTTCAGTGAAATCTTTAGTAGAGAATAACCCCCCCACCCCCACCCACCGTATACAGTTTAGCTTGTAAAATGTAGAACTTCAGTTCTATCATAAGGAAACAGTGTGTGTTTCCATGGCGATGACTTAACGATGGCTCCAACCAGAGTCCACCTCCTGAAGGCATTTGAAAATTCGTTTCATTCATTCTCATTCATTTCTCTGATCTTTTTTATGTTGCCGAAAACACACTGAGACGCTGAGAAAAATATTGTTACGCGATCTAGACATATCCTACTTACATACATTGAGAAGGCATTTGTTAGCATGTCCTAGTAAATAGAAATGGAGAACATTGATCATACCTCTGACATCTAATGCACTGGCTGAGTGTACTTCATTCAGTATTTCAGTGGTCTGTGTGTAGCTACTCACTGAATAAGATAAGCGCATACTAAATACAACAAAAATAGGTATTTTGTTGCCATGGGAACGTTTCTCATGTCTTCACTCCATAGAGCAAATGACATTTTCATTAGAAAACGAGATTAAGGAGGCTATGCACTTGGAATATTTAGGTGTAATATTTGGATTTTTTGTATAATATATATATATTTTTAACATATACTGTGTGTATATATAGATGGATAACAAATTAAAGGAAAATGATAGCTTTGTTAGAAAGCAAGAGTGAATTTGGTTGGCATAGATTGTTCCCACTTATCCACTCAAAGAGACTCAACAGATCAATACAGTTATTCTGACTGATCACTTTTATCCTGTAATAAAACCCTTTTATTCTGATGAAAGTGTTTCCTTTCAGGATGGCACTAATGTTTTCATCCACAGGGCACAAGGGCTTATAGAATGTTTCGATGAGTATGAGATTAATGTTCATAAAATTGGCTCTATTTGTTGATTTAGAACAACATTTTATCTATAGGCTTAAGCTTTACTCCAGGTATACCTTCTAATTCAAATTCAGATCTTATTTGTCACACACATAGTGTGCAATGTCACACATAGTGCAATGTTTTTATTCCGCATATCAGAGATTATGAATTTGAAGGTTGGGGTCAGCCAGAACGTGTGATGCCCCTGGAGTAACTGAGGTTAAGGGTCTCAAGGGCTCAAGGACCCAATGATTGGTAGCTTGCCTGGTGTGAGGCTTGAACCCTGACCATCTGATCACTGACTTTCTACCCTTACCATTGAGCCACCACCACCCGAAATAAACAGATAAACATACAAACTAACCCCAAATAAATCAATAAATCAATAAATCAATAAAGAAATAAAGAAATAAATAAATAAATAAATTCTATTTATCAAGTTAACGAGTGCCACAAAAAATATTTTTTTATTGTTTAATGGCTTTTCTTTAATAGCACAGGTTTTAAGGTCATACTTTTTTTTTTTTTAAACGTATGAATGGAAATGTATTTCTAAAATATTTGTACATTCATGTTCAAAAAAATGTATCTATACAATGGTCAGGGTTGCTTGGCCCAGTCTAAAACTACAAGGATGTTTTTTTTGTTTTGTTTTTTTTTACAATGGAAGGAAATTGGAGACCTTGATTAAAATTCATTCAAATGCCGGGAGAGCATGCAAAATTCCAAACATACAGACTCTGGCTCAAACCTGGAAACGTGACGCTCTGACCCAACAAAACTACCCATAACACCACACCGCCCTGCTGTCTCTCCATATAGTTTGAGTCAAACAGAGATGTGTGATGCTAGGATATAGACTCCAAATATATATATTTGTGTATATGTATATATATATATATATATATACACACACACACACACACACACACACACACATGTACATATATACACACACATATACTGTATATACCGGTATGTATATGTGTATATATATATATATGTCTATGTGTGCGTGTGTGTGTGGTGTATATATATATATGTATACATATATATATATATGTACATAAAAAAAGTCTGTTTACAATTTTACTGGTGTGTACGGCTCATCATAACCGCTTTATCTAGTAAACATCAGATGACCAAATTCAGGAGAATCATACACATGACAAAGATTCAGTGAAGTGCAAGTGTGTCAGTGGTTCTGTAAGTGTGTTTGTGTGTATAAGAAAGGGAATGACCGAGGCAAAAAGAAGTAGGGTGTCAGATCACATCTAAATAGTCAGTAGCCACGAGTGCCTGGGGTAGTGGAAAATCCAGGCGACCCATTGGGACAGACCATTATATTTATAGAGAGAGATGAGAGGCTTGACCTTCACTGTTCATTGAGGATTAACCATTTACAGCAATAACTCAACATACTTAATACTGTAGATATACAGTAAGTGTTCTACATGTTCATTGTGACTTGCTCTCTAATACCTGCTTTGAGCACATTGAGTCCAGTAAATGGTTTGTCACTAACATATCTCAGACTGCGTAATTGTACAAGCTCACTTCATAAATATCTGATAAACCAATCATCATAATATAATCCCTTTAGCATCTGCAGTAGCGTTCAGTTAGTCGAAAAAGCATTTCACTGTATGTTGTACCACGTCTAATGTACATGTGACAAATAAACTTTGAACTTTCATTTAATGCCATTTAACATATGCATAATCTCATGCTATTTATTACTTTATGCTATTTCCTATTCGCATCAAGTTTCAAGTTTATTGGTCACATATACATTGTACAATACAACATACAGTGAAATTCTTTGGCGACTAACTGAACGTTTGCTGTAAGAGGGGGAGGGGGGCGAGAAGGTAATAGTGGTGATGATACAATAATAGTTTGCTACATATCTACTGTATATATTAAAAAATGATTTAAGAATATGCATTAGTAAACATTCTATGCATGATACGCTATCGGTGTAGTGTATATACATATACATATGCTGTAAACATAGTCATACACAAACATATACATATTTTGCTGTAAACATATGGTATAATTTGTATATTTTGTGCAAATTTTGTGCAAATTTTGCATGTGTGTGTGTGCAAAAAAGAAAGCAGGAGAGTGTTCAGTAGAATGCGGTAGAATGAAGTTTTAAGAAAATCAAAAGAAAGAGATGTGATCACCAACCAATTATATAAATTGTTTTATATGATGACAAATGGCAAAGATAAATAGTTACAATTTTATGTAATAAATGATGGATTGTTTTTTGACAAATATTACAACTATTACAGAATTAAAATGTATTGTAAGCTAACTGGTGATTGCCAGTCATGCATTGTCATTGTCATGTATGTTGTATGTATTGTACTGTAAAGTGCTAGAAGTGTAGTCAGCATGTGTTTGCAGCAGATCCCTTTACGTCTTTAAATCGTTCATACTGCTTCAAGGAATACTTTTTTATCCTATCAAATTTTGTTCGAAGCAAAACAACCCAGTTCTTGGTGTACATACTGATCTAAATGAATGATGCACTGTCTATGCACTGCTTTCCATGTCTTCAAAAGTAGTCTTCAGTGTGGGCTGTTGCATAACCCCTTACAGGGCCCCTTTGCTATTTTTGTTCCTGGATACACGTCTCAGTGAGGTATTTTCTGTGGTGACTCGCTTACATCAGTAGCTCTGATAGTGTACCCTCAATACACATGATGTGGATCATTGATGGGGCTTATCTTTGGCTTATTTGGCTTCCAATCTGCTGTTCTTGAGGATAACATAGTGGAAAATGGAAGATGGGAATTCTAAAGGGAGCTGCTAATGACTGGAGATATTGGACAAGGCTGTACTTGAACACCAGGTTTGTAAATGTCAATCGATATGTTTGATGTTGAGGCTCTGCTTGCTAGAGGGTGACTTGCCAGTTTGTTTCTGTCCTTGACTGCTCTGCTGTTATTCACCGTGTAATTCATCCATCACGCAGCCCTCCAGTCTTTGCTGAAGTACCACTGTGGATGTCATTTATAACACCGCTCGAATTTTATAAATGACCAGGCTTCGGCTCTTGTGAATGCTGATACTGTGCGCTGCTGATACATGACGTAATCTCCTGACTCTGGCTATATTTTCCTTGGTCTTGCCATTGCATGTTTTTATTCTTAGTGTTGGTGGTTTTTATGCAAATGCGTAGGAGGGTTAGCCAAAATGGGAAGTGGTAACAGTTGGTCAAACATTTACACCTTTCATTCATAAGCTCCCATAACAGTCGGTGACGACAATAATGATGGAACACATGGTTCTATATCAATTTCATTCGTAGATCTTCCTTCATGTCTTCTGTGTTCCCACATATACAAGATAGCGTCAATGCCTCTGTGAATGATGGCACACCATTACATTTGTTGTGTCTTTCATTCCTTTGTCCACTCATTAATTCATCCCCCAACACACACACACACACACACACACACACACACACACACACACACACACACACACACACACACACACAGAGGGAGACCCAAGAATGAGACCCGAGTGACCTTGAGAGGGGCGCTGGAGAATCCTGTCACCTCTAGAGACCCCACTATACAACCTGTACCTTTTTGTATACAACAAATTGTGACAGTGGCAATGTTTCAACGTAAACTATGTATGTGTTTCGGGTTTCTTTTCTGATATGATGCCCTAATTAACACCAGCTAAGAGGTCTGCACTAGATAATCTTATATAACCTCATTAAAGTCACATGGTTATATGCGACGAGATGATACATTTCTGGGTGTCGCTATTGATGGCGTTATTATCTATTTTGCACATACGGTAGATTCTTAGCAGCGCTGTTACACTGAACCCCTAATTAAGTGACAGCTTATTTAACTCTCCTCCACTATGCCTACTTGCTGCCAGTTGTACCCCACGGCAGTCATGTCAGCCATCTACAATCAGCCAAATGTGGATAATAAATAAAACACTAACTCTCAGGGGGTTACAGTAACAGTAGTGTTACAGTAACCCCCTATACTTAGGAACTAGGGAGTGTGTTGTCCAGTCAGAATGTTAGGGTGTTTCTTTCTGTACGTATGGGGCATATACTTTACATGCTTGCTATAAAATTTGAAATTTACACTATACATAAAAATAATACAGCGAACATGTAAAGTGATGTGTCTGCTAGAAATCACTCTATAATTGCACAAACATTGTTAAGAGAATTATTTATTAACGCGTACAAATAATTTTATTATAATTATTATTGTTATTATTATTATTATTATTATTATTGGTGTTGTTATAATAATAATAATAATAATAACAATAATAATAATAATTATTATTATTATCATGATGAGTATTATTATTATTTTTGTTGTTATGATTGTTATTGTTATTATTATTATTATTATTATTATTATTATGATAATTATTATTATTATTATTTTTGTTGTTATGATTGTTATTGTTGCTGTTTTTGCTGTTGCTTGTTTTTCAATAGAATATTCATGTCTAATGATTATTGTCATCTTGTCCACTTTTTTTTCCTTTAGATACCCTGAAACTGATGCATAGGCCTAAGAACACACTAAAGAAGAAATAAACCCAGAAATGAAAACATTGGAAAGAAATATATCGACAATTTTTCGAGAATTACGCTCTCAGCCTGAAGACTGCATGTGAACACTTTGGAACTAATGGCACTTATAAAAGATATCACACCAAAATTAAATCCATTTATTTGATTGAATCTTACAAAATGAGGCAGCAAAAATGTATCAGCCTTAAGTATTGATGTTAGAAATATAATTTTGACATCATGGAGACTCCTGAACCTTCACTTGCTGTAGGACTTTCACTACAGGATGGCACTTTGAAAGAAGAGAAGCATTATGATTCTGAAATGGCCCAAAGAGATCATTTTCCTGGCACCAAGGACAAAATACCACTAGAAGAGAGATCCCACAGAGACGATTCGAAGTCATGTCCCAGTATTGAGACACAAACAAGGGGGTCAGGAACTAGCCCCCCTTTACAAAGCCAGAAACCAATCTACACATGGAGGAAGACACAGCGTTTTGTGCCCCCTGGCAAAAGATGTTTCCAATCAAGTGTTAACCTTCTGTCAGCGGGTGTGCACAAAAAAGAGCTGAAAGTCAAGAAGGCAGGAAAGTATGTGTGTCATTACTGCGGGAGAGCATGTGCCAAACCCAGCGTGCTTAAAAAACACATACGTTCTCACACTGGTGAACGACCGTACCCATGTGTTCCCTGTGGGTTTTCTTTTAAAACTAAAAGCAATTTGTACAAACACAGAAAGTCTCACACACATGCTGTCAAAGCAGGATTGTTTCCATTTTCAGAGCCAGATCGGAAGCTCGGTAGTATGGATGAAGCAGTGGCAGTCGGTGAGGGAGAAATGCATTCGGATGCTGAGCAGAGCACTGACACCGATGAAGAGTTGAGGGAAGAGGCAGCACAGAGGAAGCCCTTGCACAGAGGTAGCGCTAACCAAATGAAGGACAGGAGGGATAGTGTACAAGAAAAGTCTGGTAGACATACACAAAAGATCCCTGGGATAACCGTGACAAAGACTTTGTCAAACGAGAGTATGTCAGGAAAAGTATCTTTATGGCAGTTTCGAGAAATGATGGCACCTGTTATCGTCACTCAGGTGGACCAAGAACTTGAGTCAACTACCATAAAGCAAAGACTTGCCCTTAGGCTTTCAGAGAAAAAAAATCAAGATTCCCTCTCTCTCCCGAGCTCATACAGCAAAGGCAGCACTGACTCGGGCTACTTTTCACGCTCAGAAAGTGCAGAACAGCAGTGTAATCAACCGAGTGCAAATGCCAAGTCATATCAAGAAATTATGTTTGGGAAGTGTTATAGACCAAGTGCCAAGCCAAGGCAATCGATTACTGTACAGACTTGCATGACGGACATAAATGAGACTCCATCCAGTTTCATGATTAAATTGACCAAAGGAATGGCACCTGAGGAAGCCACACGGCATTTGCACAGACACAAAAAGGACCTGGCCAGATCAATAAAAATCGAATCTGAATCTTTTCAAGAAGAAGAGTATCAGGAAATCCCAGAAATGTTTCAGTATAGGGCTGAACTATTAGAAACCCCACCAGAATGTGGTTCACTTTTACGTAGCAACTCTCTTCCAACACCATCTGATTCCAATGTAAGTGCACCGCAGGCGCTAAGAAGCAGTAATTCATTTGACGAGAGGATGACAAACGAGGAAATCTCCTTCCGTAGCTCCATGGGCATGAGAAAACTTATGAGACAGGCCGCCTTTGAGCATTCTGCACATGAAGGACATGCAGAACCGGATAACCACACTTTGGTTTGTGGCCTGAAATCAGAGCCAAAAGTTGACAGTGCTGATGATTCTAAAATTGGAATAGAGACTTGTCCAGAATCAGAGTCATGCCTTATGTTTCAAAGTCACATGATGGAAAATGCTACAAGGAAACGTAGAAAAGGGAAAAACATTATGGAAGAGGAAGAATTTCTAGCCCAAAATAATCCATCATGCTTGCCTGACCTCATGGGGGACCTTTGTACAAAACAAGATATTCAGGATGCTACATATACTGAAACCGAGAGATGGACCGGCAGCAATGTTATCTCTGTAATTCAGCACACAAAATCGTTAAGTAGGCTGAGCTCTGTAGAAAAGTCCACTGACTTTGAGTCACGACAGTTCAATAAAAGTACCAATTACCAATCAAATGAAAAGGAACAAATGAAGGAAAAGTACAAAAATGACCCAGCTTTGCATTCGGGAAGAATCGAGAGTCAATACACTGGAAGCAGTTTGATCTACCAATGGTCTCATTTGTCAAAACAACTAGCTTTCCAGTCTGGTATTCAAGTTCCAGAAATTCGAGTTACCGAGGAGCCCGACAAACCAGAAAAGGTCCGAGACATGCAGGTTAGACCAAATGAAAAAAACAGAGAAGAATTCCAGTGGCCTCAGAGGAGTGAAACTTTGTCAAACTTCCCAGTTGAAAAGCTACCACCAAAAAAGAAACGGTTGCGTTTAGCTGAAATGGAATGTTCCTCTGGCGAATCAAGTTTTGAATCTGCTTGTCCTAGTCTCTCCAGAAGCCCAAGTCAAGATAGCAATTTATCACACAGCTCAAGCTTTTCTCAATCACTTGACAAAGAGGAAGGGATGAATGTCTCATCTCCAGCTAAATCAGATGAGTTTAGTAAGTGTTTGGAGTACTTGTCTGTTCCCGGAAGCTTACCAGCCCACCAGAGAGAGATGAGGCGCTCTGCATCAGAACAGGCACCCTCCAACTTATCCACTGAATTACCGGAATTTAGAAGTAAGTCTTTTGACTATAGCAACCTTTCTTTTTCAACCAGCCCTATCCAAAGTGACATCTATGCCAGTGATTGTGGATTGAAAGAACGAAGAAGAGGCTGTTTGGTTAGGCAGGCATCCTTGAGTGGTGATCCAGAGACACATGAGAAATCTGTGGAGATAAATGCTACACCGGGAAGCACAAATCCAATTGAAATGGGCAGGAAAATGTCTTTATCAGACAAACAGTTCTTGGTGGAAGGCTCCTTCAGCAGTATTGAGAAGATGAGGTACTCTTTGTTGCATGGGAGTGTTTCTCCCCAGCAGCTAATCTCACCAGACTTGTCTAGGATGCCAGAACAAATCACTTATAAGCAGCTGCTTCTTCCTCCAACTTTACAGATGCATCAGTGGCATGGCCTGAAGCAGAAAATAAAGAAAGAACCCGAAGATTCAAAGGTAGCCGAGGAGCCTAGAATCGCTTTGGCAGACCTACCAAAAGGCCATTCGCAGAGTGTGACCAATATCCTGTCAACAATAGCAGTTCTTTCACAAGTTCAGCCTGCTTTGGCAAATCAGAGCTTACATGGTTTGTTAGTTCCAGTGAGAATTCAGATGCAAGTACCATGTTATGGAAACATCACATACACTAGTATGTCTCATATTCAGGATTCCCAACATGCGACAAACCTAACACCTACTACTGTATTCACTCAAAGTCATTGTTTAAATCTTACATCACAACACAGTGTAGGTTTGGATGAATGTCAAACATCAGGACATCCAACAGGACTTCTGCACAACCCACCTTCCTCACCTGCCAAACTTAATACAGGCATACCTCTGTCTTTGACCTCTAGAACCATTTCAACCACAGAGGCTCCAAGTGGCGGAGCTAGTAAGCGAATGCTTTCTCCTGCAAGTAGTATTGAGCTCTTCATTGAAGCAACTCAGCAAAAACGAGTCAAAGATGAGAATATGTATGGGCAGATTGTAGAAGAACTCAGTGCTGTAGAATTAGGACATCCTGAGCTTGAAAAAGAGAAACAGAAGAAAGACAGTAAGACCACGCATGTACAAAGTCTGCCTGGAACGAGTGAGGAAATAGAAATGGAGGATCCTAATATCGACTTCCATAATAAAGCAGGCTTACCATTCCCTGGCGGTGTTTCCCCAGAAGCTATTTTGGCAAACAATTTGCCTATGCCAGTGCAGCTGGCTACAGCAACCTTACCTAGAGACATTGCCCAGTCCAATACATGGATACGATCACAGTTTTCAGGTCTTCACACTACAACATGTGTGAGTTGGTGTTATCTTAACTGTTCCAAACCAAACAGCACCCAAACAGCATGCAATTCCTCTGTGTACGCTTCTTGGTTTATGAGATGCAATAATCCAAATCCACCAAGTATCAGTACTGGAAAGGCCCTTGCCCTTCTCCAATCTAAACAGAAGAAGCAAAACACCACATATACAATTGCAGCTATGTATCAGCCTGGAATACTTGTTACTTCAACTTTGTCAAGTCACAACCAGGAACAGGTCAGTTTTTTATTTTTATTTTTTACACTTTTTTCGATTTTGTATTATTTGGAATTGTGAAGAAAGGAAAACATATTAGTTTACGTATAACTTTTTTTTTTTTAAAGGGGATAATTGAGGCTAGAGTGGAAGCCATTACATATGACACACAAATGAAGGATATTAAGCAAAAATGTAGACCTTCACGTGACAATAGCAAGGAAACTGAAGCGCCTTTAAGGCAACTCGAGCCTGCTCGGGTAAAGATATTTGAAGGAGGGTGAGTAATACCTGTCTGTACAAATATCACAAGTGTTTAATGAAATGGTTGCTAATATACATAATGATGTTTTTTTTAGGTACAAATCAAATGAGGACTATGTGTATGTGAGGGGCCGTGGCCGTGGGAAATATATTTGTGAAGAGTGTGGTATTCGGTGTAAAAAACCCAGTATGCTAAAGAAACATATACGTAGTCACACAGATGTTAGACCCTACATATGCAAGGGCTGTAACTTTGCCTTTAAAACAAAAGGTTGGTATTGACCTTTTTTTTTATTTTTTTTATAAA
>JAOUQX010000002.1:11025704-11040768 GCA_028566295.1 Liobagrus marginatus
TTTTTTTTTTTTTACAAACTTTTTTATATTACACCAGTATAATGCATGTGACATATGACAAACTAATTCTATGCACTAAAGATTATGAATGTGCTTTTAATTAACAATAGAAGCATTTCTGATTATATACCGATTTAGTTGTTCCAAAATCAAACACTTTAATTTAATCCACGTGGAATTAAAGTGGAAGCCCAATCATTTAGCATAAAATAGATTAAATACGGCTCATAAACTTGGTAGCCTGGTTAAAGTGTTATTTACAACGAGTAGTACATACCCTAAGGAAAGTATAGACGGCATCTTTAATTACGAACGCACAGTAAAGTAAAGAGCAGTTGAACACACAACCTGCACCGTTCTGAAATAAGGAAGTTTATAAAAGAAACCGCGGGTGTGGCTTCTGTCTACGTTCACAGCGGGATATTGTTCTTTCTTTCTTTTCTTTTCTTTCTTTTTTTTTTAAAGAGTATGATGTTATAATAGTATAATGTCGACGCGTATTGCTGTTTCATACAGTTTCGTACTGTAGCACGTGAACAGGGCGTGTAGCATTCGGCTAACAGTCCTTCCTGGGTAAGAGTTAGCACCTTCACTTTGGGTGACTTGACATGCTAAAGTTTACCTGAAAAAAAGCAAAGTAAGCGAATAAAAAATGTCCTCAAAGCAGCCTTGAACAGGTCAGTTGTTTATTTATTTATTTTAAAACTATCTTTGCTGTTAATTGTTTAGATAAGGTACATCCTGTGTGACATCTCGTAAACACAAAGGAATTTATATGTCCTCTTATTTGTAACTGTTTTCAGTATCAAGTTTGGTTTTGACAAAGGGTTTGACTAGTGATTTATTTTGAAGTAGTAAAAACGTTGACAAGATAATGATCTTGAAGATCCTTTAATTTTCTGTCATTAGGATAGAAAAAAATGAACCATCATATTGTTGAAACTAATAAATCAATCTTTGCTAATCTCATCTACTCTCCAGGTGTTTTTATTTGCAATGTTTACTGTTTGATTTGGATGTAAGTTTATATGTAATGATTTTTTTTTCTCAAATTTATTATTTTATTATAACTTATAGCATTTATAACTTCTTATAAATACTTTTGGGTGCCCACATAATTTCTCTTTTAGTCAAGTAGGCTACTATTCTAAGTAATATTGGGTTTGAGACCGTGTACTTCTCTCATTAAATCCCAAAAATAGATACACAAACATAGAAATACATGATTGACTGATCTGAAAATGGATTTAAAAAAAAATCACAATTAGAGATAAAAGTGTTTGGACCATGGAAAGTTAAGGAGTATTTGCTTATGCTGGTAGGTTGATGTCATCTTCTATGCCTGTTTTTATTGAAGCGAAACCAAAGAGGCTTTTCCAGAACATATTGATTATTTTATGGGGCTGCAAAAGATACTGGTCATCTTGGGAAGCATAAACATAGTGTGGGACATATTAGAGATCTTAAATCAGCCACGAAACTAAATTTGGGGAGAATATGGATTTTGTAACAAGACCCAAAACACACGGTCAAAGTAATTTCATGGCCTAATTCGTTTTACTAGCTTTAACCCCACTGAGAATTTATGCTGCAAGTAAATCGTTGTCATTTTGGTAAAGACGAATAGACCAAAATAAACCATGATGTTGTACAAATCATAATTACATGTTGCTAACTTAGTGTCTGATAACTTTTTATGCAATCAATTTTATTTTTAAATCTGAAAATCATTGTATCTCATTAACTCAAAAAGAATAATTTGTGTAAATTAAATCAACACACTCGGGATATATTAACTAGGAAAAGCACAGTATACATAAACTTATTTCCCCCAATTTATATGTTCTCTGTGGGTGGATGAGAAAGATGAGGAAAAAATCATGCCACGTGCTAACGTGTTGGAATATTAGGATTCGTGTCAGGGAGCCTGGTTATTGTTATGCATGACGTCTATCTATTATGTAACACTTTATGCTTTTAGCCATTTGAAAAAAAAAAAAACAGGAATATCACTGCCTTGGTTGTTCCACATCTGAAAGCCTGTTGTTAAATTTTTTCATATATATTTAATGTTGTGATGAAGGGGCCGGTGTTACGACAACCAATGTGGAGATGTCTGGAGACAGCAGTACACTTTCCTGGAAACCAATGCCTGGTGAACCACAGCAAAAGTCTAAAGGTCGCTCCAAAGTGCTCAGTGAAAATTCAAGCACAGTTAGGATCATCAAAGTATGCTTCAATAGCAACAGCTTTAATCTGGGAAAGAACTTTAAACTTGTAAAATGTGACAGTTCCTGGGAAATTAAGGTAAGTGTTTTGTTTTGCAATTAATTGTACAAGCTAAATATTATTCTGTATAAATCGTACAAATGATCATCAACACTATACAGTAACACTGTAATATGACCACTTTGGGTGTTATTGATATTTAAACTCATATTGACTTACAATTTGCCTAAAGTATAATGCGTATAAGTGTGAAAATATAGTGTTTCTGGTAAAGGTGTTGGTATGAATTGTAAAGACATTAACAGGAAATGACATCGAACTACAGGGCATGCAGATACGGTTGGAACGTGTTCGCCTATACAATAGATTTTTTATACTGTAAGAATCCGTTGTAAAAAAAGACACGTGACGAATATGAGGTATGCCTTTAGCTTTAGAACTGTGTATGTCACAATATGTCTTCGAGTGAAATCCTGACTAGTATTCTATATGCTAATTATGGATTTTTAATAGCAATGTTCTGCTCCAGGCTATTATTCAGAATATCTTAGAAAGCGGGCGACTTGGTCCAAACATTACATTTACTAGCTGCTACGGTTTGCGGCTTAAACACCTCAAATCCGACGAGGTGCACTGGCTTCATCCAAATTTGACAGTGAAGGAGGTGGAGAAGAAGTATGAGCAGCAGCATGTGGAGGCAGAGTGGAGGTACTGTATGGGCTTCAAACGTTTACACGCTTTTCTACAATTCAAAATAATTGATCGTGCCTCTTAAAAATGATCAGATATGACTTGAGAATCCGGTACATCCCCTCTGATTTCTTGGAGAAGCTGAAAGAAGATAAAACCAGCATGCTGTACTTTTACCAGCAGGTTAGTATGGGAAGGTGCAACTCTTGTGTGTGTAAAACCTTGCACCAATACACAAATAATAGATATTATATGTCAGTTAGTATTTTGTTTTGAAAACACAGGTCCGCAGTGACTACATGCAGCTCTGTGCCAGTAAAGTCAGTGATGGCATGGCTTTACAGTTGGGGTGTTTGGAGATCAGGTACCAGCATTGTAAAAAAAACCCTGTGCAATCTGCGTAATGCGTCATTTTGACGTTTGTTGTATTATAGTAGATCTAAGGGCACACATTTTTATTAAAATTTAATTGTAAATGTCATTCCCATTGTTTGTCATCCAACAGGAGATTTTACAAAGATATGAATGCCAATGGATTGGAAAAAAAATCTAATTTTGAGCTGCTAGAGTAAGTTTGACCTGAAAACACCTCATGCTTCAATATGCTTTATTTATTTAACTATTATTTAATTAATGCACCTTAAACAAAACAAACCAATAAAAAAGTGCAAAGGAATAAATTGCATATGAAAATCTTATTCAAAGGAAAGAAGTGGGCCTTGACTTGTTCTTTCCAAAGGAATTGATCAACAGTATGAAGGTAAAGTGTACTTTTAATGTTCTCTGTTCCTGAAGGTTAAGTGTTCTCATTTTCAGTTTGGGATTGATCAGATACTAATTCTTTGTGTGGAAAAAAACTTTTGATTTGGGTGACAGCCAAAGCATCTCAGGAAATTGATCCAGCAAACATTCCAGCAGTATTCGTCTTTTAAGGAGGAACAATGTGTAATGAAGTTCTTTGAAACGTTCTCAGTGTTTTCAAGCTTTTATGAGGAAGTTTTCCCTTGTGAGCTAGTGGTGAGACCTCTTCAATACTACTTTTCATCTTTTCACACATCCATTATTTTGAGTAGCAGCTATAACTATGCAAAGTGACTCGTAAGTTTTGCTCATCAATCTCAGAGCATTCGGCTCAAATGCCATGTCGAGCAAACTAGGCTTTTAAATTGAACAACAATGCATTTTTTTAAACGTTTATTCAAATTTAGATTTGCGCTAATCTAACACTACTATTAAGTTATGGTCTAACCACTGGATTGTCATTTTTTAAAACTTTTTTTGTGATCATCATATTCCATATGTCAGTGTGCATTGTACTTGATATTTTGACTTCTTCTGTTCCATGTTTCCAGCAAGGATGGAGTTTATCGGTAGACCTTGTTATCAGCGCTAAAGGTATCTGTCAACGCACAGACAAGGATTCAACAGTATGTATTACACTTTTTAACATCATAAACAAACATTTCCGCTGGTCTTTATGTTAAAATCATTGAATAACATCTCTGACTATAAACAAAGCACTTTTTTAACAATGCATTTTTCTATTCCAGTGCATAAATACAATTTTTGTCATTGTTTCATTGTTATTTACGGTCCATTTATGTTTTATGCAAAAATGTATTTATTTACTATCTTTCCATAGCCTGTTCGCTTAGCTGATTTCACACAAATTCAAAAGATCAAATGTTCATCTCAGAATGATGGAAAGGCTCTGTTATATATCGAAATTCAGGGAGCTAAACAGGTAATATTTATTGTCACTGTGTATCAAGCTTTGTGCTCCTAAACTAAATGCCTGTATATGTTTTAAATGAAACCAATTTATTTCGGTGTTTTTTTTGTTTTTGTTTTTATACCAATTTATACCTTTTTTATATTTAGTTTATGCACACTTTGTTTTCTTCTGTATTTCTGAAGAAAGATTTTATTAAATGAGAAATTATTATAGTTCTGCTAAGAATTAGAGATTTGTCATTTAATTCATGTATACAGAGTGGCAGTGTGTAGGAAACGCATCAGTGCATTTGTTTACAGATTTCATTAAAAACTTAAACCGGTGTAATAATGGTCAGTTTTACCCAAAATACAATTGTTTCTCATTTAGTCTTGCAGTGCCTTTTTAAGTTTCATAATGTTTCAAAATAATACGCTATTTAAGGTTTCCTTTAAAGTTTTAATGTAGTCAAAAACCAGATGAACTCAGGAAAAATGGCTAATTATTCTTTTTATTCTAAAGCTTCTTAATAATGCCAGATTAATTATGTTAAACCTACAGCCTTTGTCCATCAACACGGCCTCGTTAGGGATTGCTGAGAACATGGCGGACCTGATAGATGGTTATTGTCGTTTAGGAAGTGGAAAAGACACCTCTTTAATCAAGAGATTGAACAGAGGTGAGTGAGAAAGCTCTTATGTAAGTTTGATGTCACAGCAGTAGATCCTCATCTCTAATTAGCTAATTAATGGTTTTCATTAATTATCATGTAAAAGAAATTGTCCATGTTTTTTTTTTCCAGAAAAAGAATCCAGGCTTTCGCTACCTCTTATTCCTCATGCGTGAGTAGTGCTGCTACTTTTTATAAACCCATTATTTATGATGCTCAACGTGCAGGATTTATGCTATATTAATGATTTATTGTTTATTCTCAGTCAACGAAAGGAAGAACTCTCAAGCCACAGAAGAAGCATGAGTATGTGAAATTTCTCTTGCTTTGACAATGTTGTCGGTGAAGTATTATTGTATCTACAACAGCACTGTTTTATAACTTTTCCAGACTCGGACATATACGTGGAGATTCCTGATCATAAGGCCGAGACAGGTATGTGCTATATTGGAAAATCCTACATTTGTTAAGATTAGACTTAATAACGTTTCTTTAAGACAACCTGAATAACTATAATCTTCGTTGGTCTTTAGTGGACAAGCATAGGATTTCTAGAGATAGCATTGTGCTTGGGCGGATCTTGGGTGAAGGTTTCTTTGGGGAGGTTAATGAAGGAGTTTACAAAAGCAAGGTGAGTAGTTGTTCTTAAAAACCTTAAAATGTGTACAGATTATAAAATGTACAAATGTGACCATGCTTACCATTTCAGGCATACGAGTGAATTATTTTAAAATATTGATTAAAAACATGCTACAGTATATGAATGTTGTGATGTTGTCTATCGATATTGTTTTTGCTTAAAAAAGTGGCCCAAAATTCCTGAAAATGTAAGCATGATGCAGTATAGTGCATGGATTTTTTGCAAGAATTGAGTACTCTACATTTTTGCTGCAGTAATAATGTATTTATTAAAGCTACCACACATGTAGCTGAACTATGCTGGTGCTTTAGACAATATTTTTGCGTTCAATTTTAAACACTTTGGACTTTTTTCTTTTTCTTTTTTCCGACTTTCTGCCAACATTTCTACAACTCATCAACTTACAACATACAACTTTTTTTGATAGTTGATCAAACTTATCGCTAACCAGTACTTTAACATCACACACCATTTCACTTGGGATTTTAAGACATGCAGTTAGTCTACATTTAGGTTTTTAAGTAGAATGTGTTGTAAAGTAGGAAAGATAACGTTTGACTTGGTAACAGCCCCAAGAAGTTTAAATGGTTAATGCCGTCCGTTGGAATATATTGACCTCTAGTATCAAACGGGCGTTATTCATAAGAGTTGGAATGCAGCATGAACATGATGAAACTGAATCAATAAATATGGCACTGTATTGCAGACCGGAGAGAGGGTGAGCGTTGCAGTGAAGACATGCAAGGACTGCTCACCTGATGTCAAAGAAAAGTTTATGAGCGAAGCTGGTAATGCCGGGGTTTTTTTTAAAAGCTTTTATAAAGAAATTTAGATAATAAAAATGTTCTATTCAATGAACCAATCAGTGATATCTAATACTTTGACAGTGATAATGAAGAAACTTGATCACCCTCACATTGTGAGACTGATCGGGATCATCGAGGAGGACCCAGTGTGGATTGTAATGGAGCTTTACCAGTATGGGGAGGTGAGACACACAGTTAAAAATAAAAAATAAACTTTCATCTAACCTTTACTTGAAACTACTATGTAATATCTGTTGAGAAACCAAGTCTTTCTTATGACTCATTTGGACTCATGCTCATGACTCATTTATGTATTTGCTTGTAACCCTACCTTTTCACAACACATTTCCTTTAGCTAGGAAACTACCTGATCGAGAAGCAGCACAAACTGGCTAATGTAACCCTCATCCTGTACAGCCTGCAGGTCTGCAAAGCTTTGGCATACCTGGAGGGTTTAAATGTGGTACACAGGTATGAACTCATACCTGATATACTGTTTACACACATAGGTATATAAATTCTAAGACACTCTGAATATCTAATGCAATATTAACATATTTAGTGCCACGACGATATACTAGACTAGCTGCATATGTGCAGGCGTGTTTTTGCTAACCACTTTATCACAGACCACTAATCAGTAGAATTCACAGAACAACTGTACTGCATGTACTCACTGAGTTGATTGTTAATCCACTGATTCGCCTTCAAGAGAGACCAAATACAACTAAGTGAGCGCTAATTTAATAAATTAATATTATTTCATAAATGCAATTTTGACACATGGAATGTATCAGCGCACAAGGTATGATTCTATGTCAAATGTAGGCAAAAAACAACAACAACATTGCAGACATCTCACCCATGTAAGATAAGTGTAGTCAGTGACTTGTATGGGAATGGATTACTAACTTTTGTTAGCATAGTTATAATTGTGCAGTAATATGAGCATTTAATGAGCATTATGTGGCTGTTGTAATCACACTTTTCTCACGTGATTTCCTGTAAAATTTATGATGTATAATGTATAAGTGACCGAGAGAGGATGTAGTAGGTATTTTCCATTGAAAGGTTTTTAAACATTGTACACAGGCGATATTTAGTGTTCTTTTTTTTTTTATGTGTAAAAAAAACCCTACTAAATGGCAGTGGTTATTTGCACAACCCACCTTTGTGTTTGTGGTTTTAGAGACATTGCTGTTAGGAACATTCTGGTTGCTAAACCCGATTCCGTGAAGCTGGGTGATTTTGGTTTATCGAGATACATAGAGGAAGAAGAGTACTACAAAGGTCAGTGAACTATAACTGGCATGTCTTCAATCAATGACATTCCAGAACATTCTTTACTGTGCATAATATAATATCACTGCGAATTAATTACAGCCTAATCATTGCGGCCTAATAAACCCTAACATTTTCTCTGTTCGAAGCCTCTATTAGTCGATTACCTATCAAATGGATGGCTCCTGAGTCTATTAATTTCAGGCGATTTACCTCAACTAGTGATGTCTGGATGTTTGGTAAGCAAGTTCTCTTATTACTGCAACTGGTGCCAATTCAGATACAGATTAAAATCTTTATTCATTGCTGATGAATTGCTCTATATTATTTTTTGAGAAACCCCAAATGTAAGCATTTTAAAACTGATTCTTTACCCAGCATGCTTTAAACACTGGGGCTTTCACGATGATCATTTTCAATATTTACTATAGACAATATAAATATAAATAACATGAATATGCAATGGTTTGTTTATATGACATCATGCAGTACATTACCTATAATAGCACTACTTTGGCTTTCAGCTGTGTGTATGTGGGAAATCATGAGTCGGGGTCAGCAACCTTTCTTCTGGGTGGAGAATAAAGATGTCATCGTACTGCTGGAACAGGGCATGAGGCTGCCCAAGCCTGAACTGTGCCCGCCTGCCCTTTACTCACTTATGACATGCTGCTGGAACTATGACCCCAAAGAGAGACCCTCTTTCACTGAACTCGTCTGTAAAGTCAGGTATTTACTGACGTGATGGTTGAACACTTGAGAGCTTACATGATGAGCCTAATTTATTTCTTGTATGTGGTAGTGATGTTTACAAGATGGAACAGGAGCAGTCAGTGGACGAGCAAAGGAACAGAGCACGTTTCACAAGGATGGCCAGTGCTGAAGCACCACCAAAGGTACATTTCTTCAATGTTGTGTTTATTCTGTATTTTGAACAGAAGACTTGCTACTTTGTTGGCTGTATTATTGCGTATGCCTTATAGTAAAGTGATCAGTATGTGTATGCTTTCCTGAAAAATCAGACTGTTGTAGGCAGGTCAGAACATATACTTTTTATTCAGCAATAACTTACTGCCATACAGTCTCTTAAATACAACCAAATGGTTGTATTTTTAAAGCATTAAAAATGCTAACAAAAGTCTAGTAAAATTTGAATATATTGCTGCATGAACAGTCCTAACATTAATGATCACATTGATCACTGCAAATGTGTAATTTAATGCTACGACTTTCACCCTCATTATTTAATAAAGTATCAACAGGCACATGACCTGTATGACTTTATATATATATATATATATATATATATATATACAGTATATATCCCACAATGATACCTCTGTACACTAACTAACATAGTCAAGAGATACTAAAAGTCATGAATCATGATGTTTGTTATGAATAAAATGCGTTTCGATTTGAAGTCACTATTAATGTCATTTTATTAAAATAGAATATGTATTCATTTACTGTTCTTTACGGTTAAGCATGCACTCAGTTATAACAAGTCTATTAATCTGTGTCGTACTTAAACGTACTCGTACGTTTTTAACATTCACCTTAAATTGCCTTCCATATATTTAAGCCTATTTACAGCATAAAGCACGAGTTTCAGTGTGATATACTGTAGCTACAGTACATCAAACTGTTAGACAGTGGTGCTGGTCAGAATCCCATGTAACTGAGACATGTCTCCTTTTGCCACATGCACATAACACTGTGAGCTTTGGTTTATAGTGTTTTGTCTGAATTGTGAATCCAGTTGTGCATTAAATTAGCACTAAATCTTATTTAAGGGAAAAATAGTTGATTGAGTCCTAATTTACAGACTACTTGCATTTCGGAAAAAGATGTGTTGAACTGTTGGGTTTTTTATTCGTTGTATTCCCTTGTTTGTGCTAGCCATCAAGACAGAGAAGTGCAAACTTTAACACTTTTAACCCAAGACTACAAAATCAGGTATACAATTTTCTATTTGTCACTGCTTGTAAAAAATGTTATTAACTAGAAGTTTAAATGCATTCTATACCAGGCTAAACTATCTAACGTTTGATGGCTATCTTTGTTAGTAGGCAAGTTATTCCTTCCTGTTAGAGAACTTTATGGCATTGTATTTGTGCTTTAATCTTTCGGTCTATGTGGCTCTCTGTGCGGGTGTTTGCATGCCTGTTTGTAAGCATGTTTGGGGGAAGTGGTAGCTCAGTGTATAAGGTGATGGACTTCTGACTGGAAGATCGTGGGTTTTAATTTCCTTTACCATTAAGCCGTCACTGATGGGCCCCTGAGCAAGGCCCTTAACCATCAACTGCTCGTTTGGGTAAATAAGATAAATGTAAGTCGCTCTGGATAAGGGCATCTTCTAAATGCTGTAAATGTAAAGAGCCCTCCAGATGTGTGTGTGTGGGCAGAGGGGATGTGGTTTGGTTTTGCGACCATCTTTCCAGCTCCCCGACTATCTACCTGCTAGTTTACCCGCACTAGCTCATTCACCAGGCTTCCGATAAACACACATCTGCAGCAGCACCATGACCCTACCCTGTCTATGTCCACATGTCCCTGCAGCATGGGCGTAGGAGTCATGTTTGGAATGCCTAAGCCTGAATGCATGACCATACTCAAAAACGTTTGTGCCACAAATGAGATATAGGCATTTCTCCTGGGAAAGTCAGAGTAAAATATCCCATTCAATCCGGCTTGCTTTTATTCTTTCGGTGGTCGGCAACAACGCGCTTAATTGTGCCACTTTTAGCGCACGCTTTAGGTGGACCGTGTTACATTCTCTGCTATAAACATCCTACATTGTGTGCCTTAATCAATTTGTTTTTCTTTATACAAGGAACGGGGCTTTGCATTTGAGCCAACTAGTGTAGAGGACGCTCAACGGCTATGGGAGCTGGACAAGCAGCATATGGAGGACACACTTCAAAGGCAGAAACAGGAGATGATTGTAGACAACCAATGGCTTGAGAAAAAGGAGAAACTGCTGGTGAGTAAAAAAAAGGAACCTATTTGACTGCAATAATCAGCATCTGTTCTAAAATATAGGAAGAAATTGAATGACATAATGTCTTATCCTGATCGGTCTTTATGCTGTAGAAAATAATGAAAAAAGATTCATGCAACATGCTTTGTTATTGCTAGCTATAATTTCAGCTACAGTAGTGGGCTGTTAGAATATTTACATACTGCTAGATGCGTCATTGTCTGATTTTGGCAATTTAATTCCAGTGCTCTTTCCCTTTAGGATCCAAAAGTCCATGATAATGCACAAATAAATACGGTAAGCTCTTAACTTTGTTTTAATTTATGGTTCATTTACTCAAATTTCATCTAATAAAAATCGCTAAATTATCTTATTGTAGTTTTGTATAATATCCATCATCGGGTTGTATTATTTATGGACATATACATATTGTTTCAGCAACCAGAAACAGAGACAGGCAATGGTAAGTGTATAAATATTTGGCTTTATGTTTTATAGGAGGTATGCTTCTAGTTAAATGTTGGTGTAATATAGGTTAACCTGTGTTTTAGCAGTATGTATACAAAATTGTAGTTTATTCATCAATTATCCTCTATTTACTACACAACCTCCTTCTATTTCACAGCGCAGTGTGAGAGTCCCCCGGAAAAGCCTCCTCGGCGGACCGTACAGGTTATTGCACTGTTAATCCAGCTAACTAGAGGCTGGCAACATCACCTTCTGAGTGCTTTAAAGCTATGCTTTGTATCTAGCAACAATCAGACAAGCAGACCTTTACATAGAGCTCAAAGAGGCAACCATTTGATCAGTCCGAGACCAGAAATCTGCCTTTTGACAATATTTCTAAAGTGTTTACTGTTTGAGTTGCCTTGTAAACCTTACTGGCCTGTTATGTTGGTTGTTAATGTGGGTAATGTAACTGGATTTCAAAACTGTTTCCATTCATATTGTCAATGCATTAATGCTGAGGTTTCTTGCGACTGACAGCCAGCTCCCACAGCAGAACTGGACCGCTCTGATGATCAGGTATACAGTAACGTGATGGAAATGGTCAAAATGGTGATGAAACTAAAGAATGATGTCAACACACTTCCAGCTTCTGAGTATGTTGGTGCTGTGAAGGTAGGACAATTTCTCTTTTAGCGTGCACTCAAGTAAGAATTGTACTTTACAGTAAAAAAGTCATTAGCCATGATTGAAAAGCCTGGCCTACCTTTTTTCAAATGCAACCGTGTTTTTTTTCTTTTTTCAGGATGTAGGATTGACATTGCGAAACCTAATCCATAGCGTGGATGAAGTCCTACCAACCCTGCATGAGTCAGTCAGGACTGAGGTAACGTAACTGAGAACTGAAGCGTTGATTGCGAATCAGATTTGCATTTTAAAAAAAATGCTAGCTGATGCTATTCTTACATTACATGGAGATGTGTTCATTTCAATACACACTTAGCTGTCTCACTTTTGTGTCAGATTGAAGGGACTCAGAAGTTGCTGAACAAGGACCTGGCAGAGTTGATCAGTAAAATGCGTCTTGCCCAGCAGAATGCCATCACCTCTTTAAAGGATGAGTGTAAGAAGCAAATGCTAACAGCAGCTCACACATTGGCTATGGACTCTAAGAACCTTTTGGATGCAGTGGACCAGGCCCGTGTACGAGCCAATATTGCCAAACCTAAAACCTAGCTGATGTACTTTAGTGTGGTAATAAATTTCCATTTTTCAATGATGTGTTTCAGAAACTGTATACTTTTCTAACCTTGTTTAAATTGCTTAGCTATAAAGAAAAAGATTTAAGCCTAATTAATATAGCATTCTACGATACAGTGGTACTGCTTTACTTTATTTGTTTATTTATGATGACGGACTGAAATGAAAGCTGGGCTTTAAAAAAAAAAGGAATATTTTAAATACATACAGACATTTGATTATTTCTGCTATTGACTACTGACATTTTCATTTCAAAAGTGCTTATCTTTTTTCATATCAGATAATATCGTATTTTTTTGGTAACCAGACAAATCTTCCGCAATCCTGCTATTATGTATTCTTTTGTCATATTCATTCTAGTGTAACTTATACAAGGTATATTTTCTAAATGTTTCACCATTTTTACCAAGTTATCAGTCATTAAAACGTGCTTGTGAAAAAACCCCAGTAAATGTACAGTAGATGCAAACAGCAAGTGTAAATACATTTAAAGAACAGTCACTGCAACAATGAATCTCTAACACACCAGCAGGGGGCGCGTTAGTCACTTAAACAGTAGCAGCTCTTAAGAAACAAAAATAATCGGTCAGTTTAGGCTTTAACAAATTAAAGGACACCATAATATTAATTGTAAGGTTTACTTTACAGTAAAATATTCACAGAATGCTTATATTACATTACATTCTGGTCGAGTAGGGAAAGTAGGAAAGACTGGTACATATTCGGAAAGTATAACACACAGGAAGCATAGTCTCAATTCAGTTACAGTAAAAGCCCTAACCAGTTCTACCATCAAGCATAGAATTTTCCATATCTAAAAACACTTCACTGCTCCACATGGTCTATGGCTGCAATTTAATGATATAACTTCAAACATTAAACATGACACTGATTTTACTATGGCTCACTATTCCTCGTGCAGGTCTTTGTCCACTGCATGAGGAATGCCTTTTTATCGGTCAGGTGTTGGCTGTTGAAAATAAAAAGACATCATATACAGTCAGCGTAAAATGAAATACATTACTCACCTTTACACATCCCCTCTAAAAGAAAGGCTAATTTTCCATATTACATTAAAGGCTGTTCTTTGTAACCATGTGAAAGTAAAACGGGGCTTGGCCATAGTATTATGGGAGGAAATGTCAGCTATGCTTGCACAGGAGTGATGTGCAAAGTCACGGATGAGAGGATCTGAACTATTACAACAATTGAATGTGACTTCAGGTAATACCTGAATGAACTGATGTGGTCAGACACCGCACCCGAATAGCTTCAGCACTGAAAAGCTCTGCTAAGTCAGGCTGTTAAAATTCTTTTTAATACAGTGAAGGCAAGAACCGAATCCAAAGCCAAACGCAGGAAAAAATTACCATTATCCCCTTTAAAAAAAACTTAAGTTTACTCTAAGGCAGGTTTTGGCCAAATTGCAGGTTGAACCGTGCTTAGAGACCTGATGCCATAATCGGTTAACCCATAGCAGGCAGCTAGATCATCCCCGAGAGCCAGGGAGGCAAGAAGAGGCCAACTGTCCCCAGCAGGCACACAATGATGAACATCCAGAGAAAGATGCGGTCAATCACCATCGCTACATATTTCCAGTCCTCCTTGACCTATGACAGAGGACACAAACCACAAAGCAGATTCCCACTTGGTAAGCTGTAAAGGGCTGTGAATGATAAGCAGGCTTTGGGGAAGATAAAGGCTATTATAGAAGTCTGCAAAATGATAAGGCAATCTTTTAATTATAAAATAGTTGATTTTTATGAAAATTAAATATAATCAACAATGAGTTAATAAAAAAGGATATTTTGAACAAAAAAGGGTTTTGTTCTGGTCACTTGTGTAAAACAGAACCAGAAGATGCTATCTTCTTAATAATAATACATTCAAATCGTATTTATCACACACACACACACACACATGCAGTGAAATGTTTTAATTCCGCATATCCCAGCATACGAATATGAACGCTGGGGTCAGAGCACAGGGTCAGCCAGAACATACAGTGCCCCCTGGAGCAAGTGAGGTTAAGGGCCTTGCTCAAGGACCCAATGATGGTAGCTTGCCCAAGTCTCAAGAGACTTGAACCCCCAACACTCTGATCACTGACCCAGAGCCTTACCATTGAGCCACCACCACCTCAGAGTTAGAAAGAAAGTGTATCTCTAATAATTCATGTTATTATTAATATTCAATATCCATTTAATAAATAATTATTAATAATTCAAGCTCCTATTACAAGTACAAATTAGGGGCATTCCATGCAAACACTCCAACATATGTACACTTACAGACAATTTATTGTTAGCAATCAATTAGCTTCTTCTATTTCCTCTTCAATATA
>JAOUQX010000002.1:11066928-11078578 GCA_028566295.1 Liobagrus marginatus
ATATAATATTTAGGAAGATGCTTTAATAAGGGATGTAACCCAGAGTCAGAGCCATTATCAGAACTTAACGAGCTATTTTAAGTTCATCCGCCTGACACTCTGCCAAAGGGACAACACAAACATAATAAACCACTTAAGACGGTCAGCCCCTGTGAAGAACGTAAACAGTGCCAAACGTTGTCCCTCATGATAAGTGTTTATATGTTTAATCTTGTCTCAGAATTACCCTGCCTGGCTGGCTAGCTGGCCGAGTTTAGAACACAGGTGTTGACCTTCGTGGCTGTGAAGTGTTCACTGCCCTGTTCACATTTCCCTGTGCTCTACTGTTTCCAGCTTCAGCCATGGAAGGGTTTCCCTATTTGTAATCACACAACCAGTGGATGGAAATTTGAAACGGAGAAAGGGAAATGCATGAGTTCATTGCACTATGCAGTAAATTGGTCTAAATGGACCTTAATCCAATCCATGGACTAAATACTGTTTTAATGCTGTTATATTTTGATTTGCTAATGAATATGAACAATATCTTGCTCCGTCTACTCCATTATAGATTGTTTAAAATGATGACTGCTGCTGATCTCACAAACTAAACACCATAACAAACAGGGATTCATTTACCAAGGCTCTTTATATTTGGGATACAGATGTGATTGAATCTTAGTGGACGGTTTTGGTCAGGTCAGAAAAGACAAGGTATGCATATACGACACGTCAAATTTTCAACTCCACACTCAGCTGTGCTGCTGGAACCAATTTCTGCTCGACTGTTACAATAAAACCCTCCTTGCAGTTGTCTCCCAGTCATCCCTGCCCCCAAAATCGCTCCTTTTTTAAGGAGACATTGACATTCAGTGGAAGAGTGAGCAGTGGGTATAGGGTATCTTGAGTGTAGTGCGAACAGCTGAGAGGTGTGATTTCACAGGCTGCCTGGCCCTGTCAGAGTGCTGAGGCCTGTAAACAGGAGGCGCAGGAGAGCCGCAGGCCTCTAAAGGACACTGACAGGTGGAAGGCCAATAGCCAGGGGGAGGGCGGCTCATAGAAAAGGCTGAGAAGCCAAGCCTGGCCTGGATACAGTCCAGAGCACGACTGCAGTGGAGGAGGATATGGACGGGTGAGCAGTACAAAAGACACGGACAGGTCAAGGTGGACAATCTCTACTAAAAGTTAAGGACCAGCTTTCAAGGGTTGGGCAAGTATCATGCAGGGCTTTATGCTGGTGCTAATATGTTTCCAAGGTAGCAAGAAATCAGGTTTATAATGGCTGCATTATGAGAATGGAAATTTCAGTTTAATAAGACTTCTTATCACTTAGTTCATTAGTGTTCAATAAGATTGTTTTATATATATTCCAGGGTGTTTCAAAATGAACTGATTTTTTTGTTGATCTAATTTTGAGGCAGTGTCGCAGACTAACGAACTGATATTTACCCTTTGAGATAACATACTTCCTTATATCCCCATATACTACATCCAGCTATGGAATGTAAGGAAGTGTGTGGTTTCAGGGGGACGCTCGTCCTGAAGTTCAAATTTACCATAGAGGGTGACGAGAATGCCAAGTAAACAAACAAAAAAAATAAATAAAGACACATGCTTGCCGTAACACACGTATATAAAATATATAGGGGACAAAATAGACATTAGTGTTGACTAGGAGTGCACGGACATCACATAGAGATTGTCGCATTACGTGTTCCTTATTAAGCCAGTGATGGCGCAGGCTGAGTGACAGAATACAGGTGCAGTAAAGTGTTCTGTTTTATAAATAGAGAAACAGGTGCAAGAAAGCTAATTTGAGTAGAGTTTCTATAAGGACATCATGGTTGTCACATTGATTTACACTCTCGATGCCTTGGTAGCAAATTGTAAAAGAGGTTTGGGAGGGAAACATGCAACTTTTCTAGGAAAGAAAAGTATTTTTTTTTAAAAGTATTTAAAAAAAATAAATAAATAAAAAAGTATAAAGCGACAAATCTTCTGTACAGCAGATGCCGCTCTGCATTTGGAGGACATTTTTCAAGCCCTTAATGTTTGACTTTTTTCATTTCCAGAAAATGTACAAACTATTTAATTAACTTATTACAACACACCACCTGAGTGAATTAGATGTTTGTTATAACTGATTATTTAGTTCATCAGGTGAACACCGAGGAAGAATCTGGTTCTTAAAACACATGGACTCAAATGAAGTACCGGTACATCTACAAGTACTACTGGGCAGCACGTCTTAGTGGCTGGTAAACTGGAACCAAGTCAGGAGTCTTAGCAAGGTTTGGTCCCCTTCAACCAGCTACTGCGCCGTGATTTCAGCCAGCAACACACCTCTCTTTAGGAGCAAAGTCTGTTACTGTTTCTCGTCCCCAAACTACAGAAGACATTGCGATCATATGTGCAGCTCACACCCTTTTCAGTTCTCTAAAGGCTTTTAATAGTAAAACATTTTTACAAGCTCTATACTGATCTCTAGAGGTGAGAGTCTTTAAATGCTTAGAGACAAACTCTTACATCACTGGTCTATTTTAAGTGTGTAAAAAAAAAAAAAACTCAGCACAGTTCTTTAAAAAAAAATCTAAACGTTTGCTTTAATTGTAAAGCCATTTAAAGTCCGCACCACAATAAAGCAAATGAACCCACAAAAATAATATACAGTACATAAATAATCATTTTTGACAATATAGAGCAAACATTGTGTGTACATAATTATGCATAAAATAGGTTGGAATTAGTCCCTGATTTCATTGAACCACCAAAGAGTTCAAATATGTTATAAACGTTGTGATCTTTCTGTACAAAATATATTTTGCTATTTAAAAAATACATTGTACAAAAGCATCAAGTGGCGTGCTGTCTGTCAATAAAATAATAAAGCAATATCAAACGTGACGTATCCTCTTTTTTCCCGTTCTCATGAGGTGTTTTTCAAACAAAGCATAATAAAATTATATCCGTTTCCCTTTCTGTGTGTTTAATTTTCATTAAATATAAAATTTCACAGTAGGTATCACACAATGTAATTAGAAAAAGAAGACGTTTGAAAGTCACTTACATAACGTTTCTTGCGCTCGTGCACGACTTCACGCATCAGTGCAGCGTTGGTGCAGGAGCAATTGACGATCGTTTTACCGTAAAATCCGCAAAAAAAAAACAAACAAAAAAAAAAAAGCACCTACACATTTGTACATCCTACAAAATTTAGCAGCAGAGTTTTTCAGTGTAATCAAATCCACAATATAGTACTTAAAATAAAAAATAGTATCACCCTAGAAAATGGCTTTATTGCAACACTCTTTCACTTAGTAAATCATAAAATATTAAAAGAGGTGTTATTAAAATGTTAGCCTTTAGAGGTCAGCTTAATCAGACTGACTTGATGGTAACAGATGAATAAACACAATTGTCCAGTCTGTTTAAATTTAAAAGCCTGAGGATGTTTAGACCGGATATGAATGGGTTGTACTACAAATTAAATAGAACTTCCATTTTTAAATAAACTCCCATGCATGTCTGCAGTGATCTTGACTTTGTTCTGCGTGCTGATAAACTGATTTAGGAACAGTCATTGGTATCTGCATTTAAAGAAAGCCTAATTTAATTTAGGGGAATAAACATAAAACGATTCTTTTGCCATATGCATCTTTACAAAAACAAACACAAAAAAAAAACAGTAAGGCCACATCTGCTAGGTCCCAAGAGCAGGAACAGAGAGTCCCATAAAATGCGCTACATATCTCCTTCCTCCTCTTCCTCCTCCTCTTTCTCTGGCAATGGCATCACCAACCACCCATCCGGGGAGTGGCCGTGCTTTTTTTGGTGGCGTTTGTAGTTGTCCCAGTGCCCTGTGGTGTAGGCACACTCCTGGCATTTAAATGGTTTCTCGCCGGTGTGGCGCAACATGTGGCGCTTCAGATTCATGCTCTGGTTACAGCTGTAGTTGCACACGCTACACTGGAAAGGCTTGGCACCCGAGTGGATGCGTTCGTGCCGCTTCAGGTTAGCCAGGTTTCCACACGCGTAATCGCACAGGTGGCATTTGTAAGGCTTCTCACCTGTGTGCACACGATGGTGGCGTTTCAGGTTGTCGAAATGGGCTGAGGCGTAGTTGCACTGCGGACATTTGTAAGGCTTTTCCCCGCTGTGAGTCTTCATGTGCCGCGCCAGGTGGTTGGGGTACTGCGTGATGAAGGGGCATGAAGTGCATGGATAGAGCTTGTCTCCTTTCTCAAGACTGGATGGGGAGCTCTTAGCTAGCATGTCCAACGTGCACTTGTTGCAGATTTGCATGGCCTCTCCTTCGTCGTCCTCCAGAGCCTGGCCACACACACGACACGTAAAGGGGAACAGCAGCTCAGCCATGGGCTCCGATTCCTGGCCAAGAGCTTCCACTTCGAGCAGACTCGGGGGGTGATGATCAGCATGCAGGCTCCCAACACTTGGCAGGAAGTCCGGATCGGCACTAATGTGCAAACTCAGATCAGACCCCACAATCTCTGCAAAAGACACACACAAGCAGAATAAACCTTCTCCTCTCTGTGGGGAAGTTCAGTTTAAGGAACTTAATTGTTTTACTTCCCTTTACACTTTAAATGTACTTTTTAAAGGCATGATGTGCAATGTGTTGTTCCTCTTTGGCTAACAAAAGTGAGAGAACCTTTAAGATAAACTAGAAACATGCAATCACTAACTCTTAGGCAGAAAATTTAGTGTAATTTCAAACCACTTCTATTTATCCATTTACTTTCAGAATCTGAACATACATGTACCTTCCACGACATCTGTGGATGAATCCGTCTTATGTACCATCATGTGTCGTTTTAGCGTGTGGCTGCTACTTGCATGGTATTCACACTGGCTACACTTGTTGGGCTTCTCTTGAGTGTGCATGCGCCGATGCCTCTTTAGGTTGCCTAGAGAGTTGCACGCGAATGTACAGTAGTCACATTTGTATGGCTTTTCCCCAGTGTGTGTGCGCACGTGTCTCTGTAGGTTAACTAGCTGAGATGAAGCATAGGTGCAGTGCTGGCACTGGTACGGCTTCTCGCCGTTATGCGTTTTCATGTGCCGCTTCAGGTGGTTGGAGTAGCGAGAGGTAAAGCTGCACAGTTTGCATGAGTAGGTTTTGTAGGAGTTGGGGCTAGACTTTGCTCGGTTTCCTTTCTGCTGCGAGCCCTGAGCAGATATAACCTCCATTCCCTCCTCATGTTTCTGTTCCGCTACCCTTTCTTCACCACCACATTGAAGGCAGTAAAGTCCTGCAACATCAAGGGCCCCGCTGAGCGGATCGCCAAGGAGCTGGCCACACTGCCTGCATGAGAGGTATGGGGCAAAGGTTGAATCTCCTCCCATATCCTCCCGTTCACTCTCTGTGTCTCGGGGATCCTCAAAGTCGCTTTCCATGCTGAGGCGGTTGTAACTGGAGCAGTCTTCATCGCTGAAGGCGTATGCTGGAATTCCCATGTCAGCCGTTACTGAATCTGTAAAGAAACCGCACAACATGTGTTTCATGAGCGTTCGGCAAAATGATGGTGATTACTGCGTTTTGTTTCATTTTTTGCTCGTTTATAACAAAATCTATTCAATTGCTGGGACACTTCAAAATGACTAACCAGAATCTCTCTCAAATCCTATGATCCTGTTGTAGTCATTTTCGCCAAAATCCTGTTCAAGAAGAAAATCGCTCTCCAGAACAGAACTTTCTGGATTCCGAACACCAACAGCATCTTCAGGCCCCGCTGATAGACAAATAACAAATAATTAAGGGAGTTACTTCCATGATAAAACGCGATAGACGACATATGACCATGGACACGTGAACTCTTCGACAGATGCTGTCTCAGTCAATTCAGATTACTTTTATTAAAAGAATATGGTGGCGGAAAGCAAAACACTGTGTAGACCGGAAAGATTTTTAACAGCATAGTCAGCACTGACAGAGGAAAAGGGAGTAAGAAACTGAGGAAGGAACCGTAGAAGGGACATAGATAAAGACAGGGAGGGGTACAGATCTTTGCTCAGGACAGAGATTTTTTAGAGGAAATGAGGCGAGGAAATAAAAGAATGACTGAAGAACAAAAAGCCAACAGGGAACATCTGAAGATTGCACTGAGCTGGAAAAAGAAGGAACAATATGTATGACATAAGACTTAGTCTCGCATGCTTAAAAAATAGCAGGCATAGGATTTGTGAATAGAGCGATAACTAGTTCTAATTGAGAAGAGCATGCTGTCTATCAGTTTTTTGACCTGATCTAACAACAACACCACAACATAAAATGATTACTTACATTTAACAGGCTGTGGATTTGACTGTTTTCTTCTGGGCATTTTAAAGCAATCTCCAAGGATTCTTCGCTCGACTCTCAATCAGCTCATCACTCTTCTTACACTGTCATCTTCCTCTTCCACACAAAGCCGAGACTAGCCGTGTGATTAGCTCACTCATGTTTCCTGCACAACTTCACCGAGTAGCTGAGATTTATCTTTATAATAGCAGATCAGAGTTGAATACACATACACACATCATAGTGGCTTCGAAACGGTTTAACAGAGAACTAGCTAAAGGATCTCGCTAGTCATTTTAAAACGCCGCGTGCACCGAACCGTATAATGTTACAGTTTTTAACTCGGGGTCTCTCATTAGCTAAGTCTGACAGCTCGTGCCGCTAAGAATAGACAAGAAAACTGTCCCTTGAGCTGCCTTTCGGAAACAACTGTCAACTAATCAATATTAATAACAAAATAAATAAACACCTAAATGGACCACGTTATCATACACACATTTGGAGCGAGAAAACTTTTGACCGACCGCCAGTCAGTAAGATAGCTAACAGGCAAGAAGTTCAAAATCCGTCCTACAGACCACAACACCGCATAAGAACAACAAAAACGTATTTGTCTACGTCGTTACTTTGTGAGATAGTAAACTTCTAAATCAGCAAACTAGCTAGCATACTAGAAAGAACTAGCATTAAAGAACTAGTCTGTAGCCTAACTTTGAGGTAGCTACCTCACAACCATTAGCTTAGCTATTCGCCCTTGGACGACGTTAGAATTGTCGAGTTGCTAAGTATTTAAAATGTCAGCGACATTCGGTGAATGTAATCCTGTCCAGCGGCTGGCACACTGGTGTGAAAACGTGTCCGTTAGCTTATTGCTTGACAAGCAGTTAGCTTAGCTATCCACTATTTTGAAATAGTTCATTTTAACAACAATGCATTGCAGGCGTTTCTACTACAGGAAGTGACTCGACGTGTGCGCATGCGTCGACACTGTGCCGTCTGCTCCGGCGCCCCCTATCAGTAGTATACAGAACAATCAACAACAAAATCTGGTTTGAACTTTTTATTGAAATCTTAAATGGACTGCCTTCTATTGACACCCTATTGCTTATTTATATTATGTAAATGCAACTTATTGTGTATTTCAATTATTTTATATTTAGAATTGTTTGGTGTGGGACTTTCCAAAAACATCTCTGATGTACTGCTGTAATCTAACTAATGGCCCTGTGCATATCGCTAGACTCCAACTCACAATATGTTAATATTAAACATATTTTCCATAGTATAAAATGTAGAATAAACCTATACTGTATACTTCTTGTATTAAATCAGTGTGGTGTAATGATTTTTAATCCTACTTGCTCATTAGGGATCAAAATCTAAATGCACACATACCAGTTGCAAAAGTGTATTTTGGTATCTGCTTCTGTGGCAAATGTTGTAAACTAGTGACTTTCTGTGGGTTCTGCAGCGTTTCTTAAAAATCCACCTACTACAAGCTGTGTGATACACTACAAGTGTATAAAAATAATGATTCATATCTAAAGCTTAAGAAACCCATGTTCTTATTTCCCATTAATGCTTGTTATCTTTTCAAGTCCGTATGTAAGCTCACAGTCTTGGGCACAGAAAAGCTTATTTGAAATGATCAATTAATAATGACACATAATTACACTTAGTGCACTTTGAGATATATATATATATATAAATAAAAAAAAGGCTAGTATAGGAAACCATGCGACATATCGTGATTTTATTTAGAGTATAGCTATACAAGCAAGCAGAATTCAGGGTCGATAGGTTTCTTTGTATGTAATCCAAATTTCACACATTTTCAGTAATAACCGCTTAAACAACGTAAATACAAATGAAAATGAATAAATGTCTTCAATTGCAACAAAATCTATGCCAACAGTGGAGTAAATTCTCTTTTACATTATCATTCTGTATATTTGGGTGAAAAATCAAAGCAACCTGACTTTATTTAATGTCCTACTGTAACAGTTTATTTATGATTCTACTCTATTCCTTTATATTCCTAAACGGCACATAACGTTGTTTCATAGTCGGCAAAACATTTCATAATGCAATCAAAGCATATGCTCTGTTTTGTCCTTATGCACCCGTAACGCATTACATTATGACTTCACAATTCATTATACTGTACATTTTGTAATATAATATAGAACCATGAGTGCACAATACCATTTAATGAAACAGGAATACAAATATATTCTTCACTGCAGCTAAACATATAGAAGTGGGCTTTCTCCATTTAATTTAGTCCAGGATTTAAAAAACAACAAGAATATTTTCAAGACTGAGATCAAGCGCTAAAACTTAGTGTTTTTAAATGCGTTTTTAAAATGGTGCCAAACAACAAGTAGTAGTAGATACTATGTGGGATTAAAACCCTTGACGGTATTGTTGGTAGTACGGAGGTGTAGTGGAGTGAAAGATGCAAACATTTTTTTTTTGTTTTTTTTTGGTAGCGATAAAATTGTATCCTATTTTAATTATTCATTTTTGCACTATTGAACTGTAGGCTTCATATTTTTCATATGCATAGAAAAGAGATAATGAACAGTTTTGAGTATTTCATATTTATTTCAGGACATAACACTGATTATGCTATGCCGCATTCGCTTTGATAAACTTAGTCAATAATAATCCAATCTCGTCTCGTATAGCTTTCATTTGTATCGATCTTCTTCTATTGCTACTGTATGCCACTACATTTACATTACCCGACCCGTTATTTCACACTGTAATGTAGTAGAGAAGTAAAGCGTATTACACAAAGATGGATTTTATTACTATTGAACGATGAGTTAGACGATCCCTTTAGGAACAGCTCAACCGGTTTGCTGGATCGATGTGCTGGTCAGACCTTTATGATGCTAACTGCTGATGGCGTCCTCTGAAAATAGGGATAAAGGAAATGTGTTTAGTGGTACAGAAATACACATGAAGATACGAAATGGAATAAAAAGCCAAAGATATATTAATCAAAATAAGATGATTATTAATTCATTCATCATCTAGCGTTTATCCTGTTCAGGGTCGTCGGGGCGCCCGAGTCTATCCCAGATAACTTAGTGTGCGAGTTAGGGCGGGGTACATCCTGTACAATCAGCAGTTAATCACAGCACGAACACTTAGAGACATAACCATTCACACACACATTCACTCCTATGGTCAATTTAGAGTAACACATTCACCTATGTACAATCACGTGTTTGGAGGCGGGAGGAAACCGGAGTACCAGGGGAAAACCCGCACAAGCACAGAGAGAACATGCAAACTCCACACAGAAACATCCTGAGCGGGAATCAAACCCATGACCTTTCGGTGTAGCAGGAACGCTAACCGCTCTGCAACTCGTGCCACCCATGATTAATGTCTACGATGTAAATTCCCGATTGGCTGCATATGATAACTGTGATCGAAATGGAAAAGTAACTGTTTTTGAGATTATGAATCCTTAGTTTGCAGTGATTCAAATGATAGCCACCGATATCAGTATCAGTATTGGGCTCACCTTGTTCCCTAGAAGTCCTCCATTATGGTAATCAGGAGTACTGTGTTCACAGATGGGTTTGGTCTTCTCCTTACTGTGGTTGTTCGAGTCATTGTCTTTAATGATTTCGTACTGCCTACAGAAGAGGGCAATCACCGCTGCACCAAGACAAATGCATCTAATTACAAAGTGGATCAGATCCCTTTGGCATCTTGCCAAAACAAGCTACATTTAAAACAAAGCGCATGCTTTAAATGTGCTCTAAATCACAACATGCCAGTTTAATTATATTCTGAGAACCAAAAAAAAATAAAATACACGGCAATATTCATAGTTGCATTATGTCAAAGAAATGTATGTATAGCGCACACTGTACTAATTATATTATCTACTTTGTTGTTTAAGAACAGTCACCTGCCCACATTAGGAGCACAGTCGTAATTATTAACATCTCGCCGGTCTGAAGATGCCTGGAAATATCAAGACCTTCTACTGAGGGGTCACCTTGACACACGCAGACACACACACACATTAATGAACTGTCAATCATCCCTGAAAAAGGTCCAAAACTGATTATTAGTTAGTAACGGACACACTGTTAAAAATGCTATAGAAATGTATATAAATTAATTAAAAGTTAATTTTTTTCCATAAAAAAAAAATAAATCAATGAGCTATAGATTACAAACGCCTATAATCAATGTCTATATTATACTTTAATAGCAAAAAAAAAAAAAAAAACTTTTTTTTGGACACACTGACCCAAACACTTATATTTCAGTATTGGGAAATATACATGTTTGTACTATGCTATACTATAATGTACTATAAATTACATTAAACACTTTTTACTTCGTGTTGAGGTGTGTGTGTGTAGCACCAAATGATTTAACCCATATGTCTCAGCGTACCTTGAGCCACCATGTTAGACTGAAAGTGGTCAGATTTTTTAAGGGTTAGGAAATGCACCCTGTTGCTGGCTTGGCTCTCCCCATGCAGCCCGATAGACTGCACCTGAATGATATAGTCAGTGCTTTCATCTAGGTCCCATAGCACGCATGCACGACTGGTGGTGTTAATTTCCCTGATAAACCGCTGCATGAGGCCATCTTGTCTCTACAAGGCAAAACATACGACGGAACACACACACACACACACACACACAGCGTATTTCTAAATAACAGGTGTATTATAGAGGAGTGCCTGCATGGTTAGTTAATGAGGCTATAAATTGCACCGTTTTCTCAAATGATATAATGAATTCTCTTTTGGGCTATATATTAGCTTAAGAACTTTGACGAACCTGCTGGGAAATGGCGTAACCAATTACAGCCTCGCCCTCCGGGACGTTCCAGGATACGGTGGCTGAGTTTGCGCTCAGGTGAGTGACCGAGACATTGACCGGAGCAGCAGGCCGGTCTGCAGATAGTCATAAATACAAATTAGTTATCAGCGCACACTATTTCTCTCCAAACGCATTCTATCATGCACTGTTAAGAAATGAAAAATTATACAATCATTTGTGTGGCATTTTAAAAATAAGATTGGAGAAAAACAAACGAGTAAATTTCCACCTTTTCTCACAACCATACTGTTGCACTGTATTATCCGAATGTTTAGTAAAAATATGATCATCCAACTAAAATCGCACTGCTCTGGGTTTGCAGCATAATTCATTTAATGAAGCGTGATTAAATGACGATTATATGATAGTGATGAATGATGCTTAGGGATAGAGTACATTTTAATTATACAGAGTGTAATTTAAAGTAAGTTCGTTTATTGGTCACATGCACATCATACAGTGAAATTCTTTGATTCCGCATATCCCAGCATACAAATTTGAACGCTGG
>JAOUQX010000002.1:11559551-11569601 GCA_028566295.1 Liobagrus marginatus
AACCAAAGAATCTCACTGTATGTTGTACTGTATGATGTGCATGTGACCAATAAAATAAAGTTTAAGTTTTAAGTTTTTAACTCGAGACCAAAGAAATTATGTAAAGAAAAAAAAACAAATCTTGTCACTACTTCTGAAATGTTTTTAGACTGATGGTATTTTAGGTCCATGAATGAAGTGCCTATGAACCACTGTCTGACCACGTGATGCATAGAATAATTAATTTTTATCTAAGTGGATACTAAACGATTTAAGGGTCCATGTTTTTCAATGCTTGCAACCAACAACGAAACGTTTAAATTTCCAAATGAATTTAAGTTCATATGAACAGCCCTATTAATTCAAACGACTTATTTACGTTTTCATGCTAGTGTGATTTTGAAAGCACACTAACTGGATTTCCACGCCCCCAAAATGTGACGCAACTAAACTTAAACAGCGATTGGTTGCTTTACACGTCAGTCAGATATTTGTAGGATTGCCAGGTGAATCAAAAGTAATGATCCTCTTTCCAAGTAAATCCCGCTTTACACAGCCAGAACATACTGTAGTAATTCAGAAACAACACACTTAGCTTCTGGCTTCAAACTACTAATTCAGGGTCTCAAAATATTAGTTCGTGCATAAACCTTAATAAAACATTAACACCATATCACTTCGATACAGTAGGCCTTAATTTGTAACACTATTGTGGTTAAATAAACTCGTCCAATTTTAAGCACGTTGTAAACGAGGAATTTTTAACGATCTGGCAACAATTCAATTCAATTCAATTCAATTCAACACAGTGTTTCCACACAGTTTAGCTATGCTGCTAGTACCGAGGCCTGTATTCTTATCCCGCTGTAAGCTTGTATTATTATTATTATTATTATTATTATTATTATTATTACTACTACTACACGCTGTGTGCAAAACCAAAAAATATTTACCTGGTTGTTGTGTGACATCAACATTGCCCACTGATATTCCCAGACTATGGCTAAGCTTGGCGAAAGCCTCCCAGTCGGTCTGAATGTGCTGACACGCAGGACACCACGGGGCGTAGCTGTGGTCAAATAAACACAACTGTTACCACTAGCTGGAAATGTTCTCTGCTAAAAAGAGAATTAGATAACGAGAATTTCACAACGGAACGACAACAACACCAGCCGCCTAGTATGCACACGCGGTACTTAGCTAGCACCATATGCTATATGCTAGCTCGCCCACGTAACGTTATATTGTTTGCATGAATACAACCGTTCGTGCAGTTAAATGTATTAAAGCTTTTCAAACAGGATACACGACTTCCGCCTAGTGCAGTAAAAGAAACAGTAGCTAGCAATGTGGGCTTCGTGTCACTATTTAAAGCCGTCATTAATTAAACCCGCTCATTTTGATTAGCACTGTTCAATAACGACATGTTAATTCAAATAAAACCACAAACGTAATACTAACGTTACTCACAATTTTAACATCCACTCTCCTTCCAGAATAAGGGTCCAGTTTGAGTCAGCGACTGTCAACACGCTGCTTTCTGTCTGAGCACAGACATTTTGGAGCTGGACGGCTGTTAAAACACAACCGAACCAAAACATACGACTAACAAGCTTCAGCTGCGGTGGACGCGTCTGTCCCGCCATATTGTTAGCATACATGCTAATGTGTAAAGACCTGAAATGCCTCGCCCTCTTTTTTTTTTAAGGTAAACCGAGGTGTTTTCTCTACTTTAACACCGAATATGGTGTTATCCGGCTGTTGTAACGGCTTCCATTTCCGCCTAAGCTTCAGCAAACGCGCCACTTTCTGTTTGAATCGTCCTGTTTTTACTGACCACGCCCCTGATGGCATGTGATTGGCTGGAAACGTGATTGACGTCTTTTATTATTCTACCATAACTGTCACCATGACGAGAACACAAATGTTGTGCCACTGGTGTGTTTTCATTAACAGGTTCCATGAATGTAAAAAAAGGCTTACTTTAATATCCACGTTAGTTTAGTTAGTTTAGCTAATAGTTTGCCAAGTGATCCGATCCTTAACTATCTGCTTCCTTAAATGCAACAGGAACAGTGATGACATTTACATTTACATCATTTAGCAGACGCTCTTATCCAGAACGACTTACAGCCAAGCAGTTGAGCGTTAAGGGCCTTACTCAGGGGCCCAACAGTGGTAGCTTTTCATTACTGAAACAGCTGATGAGCCATAACATCACAATTTAAACCATTTAACCTCATAAAACCCAAGATTTGGTTTGGCCTGCATTTTATGTCCATGTATGTTGACGCCAGGTTGTAGTTCTTAAAGTTAAAAGTTCAGTTTATTGGTCACATGCACATCATACAGTGAAATTCTTTTATTCCGCATATCCCAGCATACAAATTTGAACACTGGGGTCAGAGCACAGGGTCAGCCAGAATGAACAGCACCCCTGGAGCAGGTGAGGTTAAGGGCCCAATGATGTGGCTTGCCTGGTGTGGGGCTTGAACCCCTGACCCTCGACCCAGAGCCTTATACCACTGAGCCACCACCACCCTAGGAGGTTGTAGGAGGTTAACATTTAACAACTTGAACAATTTAACCCTAAATTGGACATGGCTTAAACCATAATTTGACAAAAATCTGTTAAAAAAAAGAATACAAATAAAAACAAGTAAAAGTGCCAGCACCAAATAATAACAGCAATAATTTTACATTTACGCTCATTTATACAGAGCGACTTTCATTTATCCAACTGAGCAGTTGAAGGTTATATGGGCTTTGCACAGGGCCCAGTGGTGGCACCATTTAATTGAACTAACGATCAACAGTCAAATGCCTTAACCATTGAGCTACCACTTTACTATAGATGTGTGCACTTTTACTTCCCTTCTTGCAGTTTGTACTAATTAAACAACTAAAACAACAAACCGTGTAAATGGATCGCCTGTTAATGAATGTGGTCCTTCTTTGTACTGCAGTGTGGTGGAAAGTGTCTGGAAAGTTTCCCTAAATAAATAAAACATTTCTTAAGGATAATAGGCCTTCTTTGATTTATTGTGAAAAATTTAATTTATTTTTTGTTTGAGTTAAAAGTGAATATTCTGAATAGAGAAATAATTTGAATAGCACTTTGAACTGTGTCATGGTTTTATGGATAGTTAACGCTGTATAAAGTTTACCTCACTATTAATATTCACCCGGAAACCGTTTCAACCACTTTATTGTTCATCTTACACTCATGCGATGAATAGCGGTTATGCGAAAAAATATTTCTGATAATTAATTCTTAAAGATATTCTTCTTTTTTTTTCTCTGATTGGATTGCTTCCGGTTTCATTTGGCCAATAAAGCATGGCTGCAGAGGGGTCAGTAATGAGATCAGGTGAGGTGGCAGGTGATGGGCTTTATTCCGGACACCTTTCCCTTCAACCTTGGAAAACCATTTCTCATGGACTTTTACTATATTCGATACAATTCCGTGGCATTAAATTGGGGGAAGGCCCAGGTATGGATGTGAAGGTCATGTGACCACAGACTTTTGTCCAAACACATTGCAATAAATTCATAGTAAGTAGTTCTTGTAAGGCATCTTGCCAACACACCTCTGATATAGGGCAATCTAATAGTCAGCTATGCTAAAATTAACATAATACTTGACGTCGATGTCAACGTCATGTCGCATGCGTCTAGCTGAAATACATCAGATAGCATAAGAATGCGCAGGTTGACGCGTGTCCGACTTATTTATTGGCTCCCCTCTGCACAGATTGCTGGATTTCCTCACCATGTCTTTGTCCAAGCGCACTAGGAGGCGCTGAATCCCAGCGTAGCAAAGTGTTCAAGAGCTGAATTGCCGCAAATGAGTCAATGTGCGGAGGCCACTCGTGCTGCCCGCCTTCCCATTTACTCGGCATCATTCAGAAGCGCTTCTCTCTCGCGCGCCACGTTTTTAGCGCGCGCATCTCTGCGGTCTGTCGGAATTCCCAGCAAGATCACTCCCAGAATTTAAAGACAACGTTAGTAAACTAAAAAAACAAAAAAGAAAAGAAGAAGAAGAAGAAAGAACGAAACAAAACAAAAAAAACCCAAAGTCATGTTCGCGCGCATGTAGAGGTCCTCGTCTTCAGTCATTTTTACGCACAGCCCTCAGTCAGGGCTCTGGAAGAAGACAGAAAACAGAAAAGCTCGCGCGTTCTTTCTCTTCTTCCTGCCTCTCGTTTTTCTCTTCTTGGAGGTAAATGTGCATGCTGAATGGCCGGAGCACAGCCCGGGGTTCACGCGCTACAGCTTAAGCCGGTATGCGTACCGGAGAGTCTGAAGAAAGGCAGCAGGTTTATGAAATGGGACGAGGTAAGTCATGGACAACGGCGCGTGCTGTTTGTTTGTCTTTGTGTCATATATATATATATATATATATATTTCTCCATTGATTATATAAAAAAACAAAACGGCTACTTGCACGTGGTTTTTGACTTGGACCCGCGTCCTTATTTGCCCTCCAGACAAAAATATCCATGGAAAAATGATTACTGTTCAAACAACCATAAGATAGCTCAGGCAACTCACAGTAAGCTCGCGCCACCTCAGCGTATTCTCAGCGCGTGCACACACAGAAACACACACACACACACACACACACACAAAAACCCTAAACGTTCACAAACAGATTGGTGTTCCGAACGTTTAGGTGGAATATTTGTTCTTTTCATTTGCAAGCAAAATGCTCCATTTATGCTTTCATGGTTATAATAATAGGAGTGCCTGATTACTTTTTTATAACGTGTCCTGTTCCCAAATGGCTGGAGAAAAAAGTCGGCTCTCCCTTTCATTCCATCCATCTCGGAAATAATGACATATCTGTTCCGATATCCTGTGGTATTGACTAGAAGACTCGCGCAGACTGCTGTTCGAGTAATTACTGGAGTGTAATGCAGTCCCTCAGTGCTGGACTGTGATGATAGATGGAGAAACAGTGAGGATGAGGATGCTGATGCTGATGCTGATCGGCTCACCTGTTGGTTTCTTAAAAAGACATGAAAAACTCCAGCGCTCATCTCCAGAGCTGCACCAAAAGAAGCTCATGTGTATTTGGAAACAAGATTTTAACATTGGTCGGAGTATCAGGTTCCGGCGCGTCCCACTGACCGATTCCTATAACACAATACAGTGCGTGTGACAGCAGACTAAAAAAAAAAAATTGTACGGAACAGAATAAAGATCTAGGTATTTGTTGAGGATGGTCTAATCCATCCTAATATTGCAATATCCGATCCACTGCATAATATCATAAATAGATGCTTCATCGAATGACATCACATAATCATCATGGAAACATAAATCATGACTTAAAATATATTCTTATCGTCATTCGGCCTGGGTTATGGAAAAGCCCAGAGCGATTCGGCTCGATTTCGAAGAGGATGTAAGAAATGAACCGACGCCAACCCTATAATATTTATATTGTAAATATAAAGTAAAAGTGGTATTGCATCTTTAACACTTGATGTTATCCATGAATTATGAGAACACACAATCTAAAAGAAACACAAACATACACCGCTTGAAATATTGTATCATGTGCTCAAATCCAACAGTGTCGATGTAATTGAATGGGAAGGATTCATTATTTCGTAGTTGGAACATGGACTTTAGTAATCCAGCACTTCATAAGGCCACTGTTCATGCGTCTATAAAGAAGAGCATCTTCACAACGCAGTGACTACATGTGATACAGATGGTGCAACCCTTTCATGCATATCTTGCTCATATCTTTCGGTGATCAACAAGAGGAGGCAGGTTCTTATGCCGAGCTGCACAACGTCAAATGCTATTCAAGTCTATTCGTCTCTACGCCCGCAAAATCTTACAAGCTGCCAGAAGGCGGATAATAAATAAAGGTTTTGTGGAATGCTCACGCAGAAAACGTAGGCAGTTCAAAGCTTCGGCGACACATAAAACTGAAAATATTGGTCTGTTGCTATGGCAACGTTCATGCTTTTAATCCTCCTCTTCTTGGCTCTCTTACTTTAGCTAAGATGCGCTCTGCCACCCAACTTAGATTTGCTCATGCATGTGGGCAGATCCTCCAAAGGTCTAAAATAACACAATTACCGAGCTGTAAAAGATCGAATTAGAAGAAGTCGAAATTTGGACATCGAATAATGTGAAAAGTGAGAATGTGTCCCTTTCCTGTTTGAGGCGGACAAATATTTGCTGCACGACTGCCATTTAGTTCTGATGAAGTGGTAAGCTATAAGGAAGGTTAATAAAATAGGGGTGCAGACTGCAATTATTGTGGAGGAGGTGAGCCCCATGCAGGGCATTTTAGGACTTGTATTAATGGACTCTGTTAAAAATGATCCCATGAACCCTTACGCACAGTGTGACTCAGACTTCAGATTTTCATGCAGCACAAGTTTCAGAGACCCCACAATGTTAAAAAAAAGGATATTATAATGATGATTCTCCATGGGGATGTTTAAGATTAAGTTCAGTGTTCTGCTCCAATAGGGGCTTCATCCACAGATGCGTTTACATTGAGATTTAAAAATAGTCATGCGGAACGTATCCATATTTAAACAAATACGTGTTTTGTTCGGTTAAGGATTCTTCGACGGTGACCCCAGTGACCTTACGTGTGGATCCTCAGGGCTACTTTCTGTACTGGACTGATCAGAATAAGGTACAATTATTGAAATAACACTCATTCATCATTCCAATTAATGTTTTAAAAATGAATCTTAAAGTCTTTACATTCAGTATATAATGAATTAAATTACAGTATAATGGTGTAATATACTGTATATGGTGAATCAGTTTCTATTGTTCTGGTATAAAGAATAATGATACGGTTGATAGTATGATGATTAAGTATACGATGAATCAGTGTATACTGATTCAGTATAAATGATGACATTTTATTTTACATTAAGATCATTCAATATGATTTATTCACAGTATGATGATTTACTATATAGTACGATAATCATATTTCATATATAGTATGATGATTTACTCCTTAGTATTATGATTCAGTATACGATGAATCTGATTCAGTATAAGTTATGGCGATTCAGTTTATTGTAAGATCCTTCAGTTTCAGTATGCTGATTTATTATATAGTATGATGATTTATTATATAGTATGATGATTTATTATATAGTATGATGATTTATTCTATAGTATGATGATTTATTCTATAGTATGATGATTTATTACATAGTATTATGATTTATTCTATAGTATGATGATTTATTCTATAGTATGATGATTCAGTATATGATGAATCTGATTCAGTATAAATTATGGCGATTCAGTTCATAATAAGAGCCTTCGGTTTCAGTATGATGATTTATTCTATAGTATGATGATTTATTATATGGTATGATATTCAATATATTAATATTCAGTATATGAATCTGATTCAGTAGAAATGATGGCAATTCAGTTTATATTAAGATCATTTGGTTACAGTATGATGATCAGTATAAGTGTATGATTCAATGTATGATTAATCAGTATTTGATGTAACTTTAGATCCAGGTTCTGTTTCAGTTCACAGTGATATTGAACCCTTTACATTGTGGATGTCATATTTGAAGCGTATTTGTGGGAAGGTGATGTGTTTTGTAGTAAGCAAATGGCTTCGAATCTAATTTGATCTAGAATATAATGTTACACACAGATAGCAAGTTGAAAACTTGCCTGAAGGGATATTTGGGAGAAAGTGTCCATAGTCCATATGAATCCATCTTAAGCATCAGACAGCCAGAAATGGTCGCAGTCCGTTTATTGAACCGAGTAAATAAACACTTTAGAAAACAGTGAAGCGTCGCAGCACTTTCAGAATCTCAGTCAAATCACGTAGCATAAAATGTTGGAGGTTCTGGGTTGTGGAGTTAAGCCAGGCAAGGCAAGACTGATTTACAATCAGTTTCAAGGTCTCCGTAAGCAAATGTATGCATCGGAGCTTAAAAAAAACAACAACAACACCTCGACACCGTTAACATCTACAGTATGTCTAGTTCCTGTTATAAACGATCCTGCTGACATAATTTTAATTAAATGTCTGAATAGGAACAAAGTGTAACATTCACAAAACGAGAATGAGAGGAGGATCCGTTATGCAGTGAGATTTATTTGTGATTCAGTGACACACAGTGAGGTTTAGGAGCAAATAGCAAACGAACGTGGCTTTGAGAGAGAGGAGGTGCTTGAGGTGAGGGCTGTGGCTGTGGAGTCAGGGCGCTGTGGAAACGGCGCTAGTGGAGGCTTGTGTAGGCAGTGGAGGCTGTGGAGGCTGTGGAGGCAGTGGAGGCTTGTGTAGGCAGTGGAGGCTGTGGAGGCTTCAAGGTTCCTTCTGTAAGGTAAAGAGATAGAAATGTCAGGTTAAACGCTTGGTATGTTTGGGTGGCAAACGATACTTCGCAAGTTGCTCTTGTGGCTGCTCTGCTTATATACTGTGTGACCCGGAAGTCCCGCCTCCGCCGCCATGACTACCCCGGAAGTGACGTCATCGCGGCACCGGAAGTACTAGAACTCCGGTGATGGCGTTACACAAAGAAAAGCTCGTAATATTTTATAATGTTCCAAATGTCCAGTGAGAACATTGGACATCTTTGTGTGCAACGTAAAACGTGTCCTTTACATAGTCAAGTTCTAGTAAGTTATTCAATTGCCTTAACGAGGCATTATTCTAATGTCCCCCACATGAGAATGGGTTTCCCCTTGAGTCTGGTTCCTCAAGGCTACCAGTACGTGTGTATTGTGTTGTGCTAACCTTTAGCGCTGTAGTTGTCTTGTTACTTTCTGTAGATAGAAATCTGAGGTCTGAAAATATCTAAAAATTGAGAAATAAAAGAATCAAAGGCCTTTTTTTAAAATCAGGCATTAATGTAAATTCGAAAATATTATTACTTTCAAAAGATTTATAGAAATAAAGTGTTACATATTGCTAGTTATCTCTTTTCTACTTTCTTGTTCGATCATCGCTGATAATTATTGTGAGAAATCATTAACATGATCAGCGTCTTCACATATATGAAGAACATTAATTATAAATAATAACATCATTAAAGGTCAATTGAGCAAATTTGTTATTTCAGAAGTGAATAACAAACTGGTAGCTCTTCACATTAATCGCTAGCCAAGAAGTAGCTCTCAGTTTCTAAAAGGTTGGTGACCCCTGCTCTATGCAATTTCATTTTTAAACATACAGCCGTGCACATGACGTTCTGGGATAACTGGACTTCCTGAAATGAATGCTCCTCAGAACACAATGACTTATTATACGTTTTTGCTTTTGTACGGGATGTGTGACGAAATCATAACCAGTTGCTGGCGGAAAGATAACTAACAGCGGGCGGTAGCGTTATGCAAACCGAGGGTCTCATGATCAATACTCGTGTTTCTATTTATAGACGACTGCAGTTTGGCCTGTCGCCAGCGAGAGGCACAGCAAACATGGCATTCATTTAGGACATGAGTAGCACTGGACTGCTGCAATTGCATCAGTCGCGTGAGTTATTCTCCGCCAAGGAAGTCCGTAGACTGACTGCGCTATCTAGCAGACTGCCAGCACGCCGGCTCAATCACTTAACCTAAGTGGATTCTAAACGAGGAATACACGAGGCTTGTTTGGTCAAATCATTTCGTCTGTGATTGCACCTTCAACCTGCTTCTTTTAAGTGTGTCTGTGACCCAAAGTCCTCTCTATAGGCAGCCTTATTATCCTGTTGCCATGGCATTACTGAAGCAGTGTATGAATTTCAGTTAATCCAGAGGATGAAAATAACAAAAGGGGCAGAAACATGTAAAATAATGCCATGTTATTTATCCAGATGAATTATTGATGCCCTAACATGAATAATTCATGCTCTACACAATAGATGCATTCAGCTACTCATATATTGTTGTATATAATATTAGATGTGTACTAATATGTGTGTTGTCTGGTGCTGGACGTCTGTTGTTTTGTTTTGGAGATGACTTCATCAATAGTAAACCATAACAGTAATATATCCCATCCACTAACAGTAATATATCCCACCCACTAACAGTAATATATCCCACCCACTAACAGTA
>JAOUQX010000002.1:11788281-11817303 GCA_028566295.1 Liobagrus marginatus
CACACTACCGGTAAGTTATCTGGGATAGACTCCAGCGCCCCCTACACCCTGAACAGGATAAACGCTACATAATGGATGAATGAATCAATCAATGAGGTGTTGCATTTTTAATCGTCTGAAACCTATATCTAGCATGAGAAATAAAAGCATAAGCAATAACTATTTTGTCGCTGTTAATAGATTTTATTTATGAGAGTTTTTATTTATGAGAGCACATAGAAGCACACCTTTTTGTGAACTAAAATGAAGTCTTGAAGTAATATCCGGCATAACTGCTGATGTGTTGCTTCAATATATTGTATATCCTTTGAGATAGTCTGTAGTGCGTAGAGGGCCATTTCAATTTATGGACTGCATAAAGAACATTTCATTTCTATTACCTGGATTGCGAGTTTTGGGGAGAATAAATGAGTCCAAATAAAAGCTTTTTAAAGATATTTGAAATCACTTTTTTCCTTACATGAATAAATCAAACTAATTGCTCGAAACTGCTCACATTTTCACACAAAATTTCACATAATGTACACTATAGGGTATTACAGAGCTAATAAAACAGACACAAAGGGAGACATTGATTTTAAGGTTCTAAATAGATGGATGCAAATCAGGAAGTCCTTTTGCCCAGCCTATAGGAATAGTTTTCTCTCAGGCACGGAAAAGGGTGGAGTCGAAGCCCACTCATGATGCAATGCTGAGGAGATACTGCTAGCAAAGCGAATTTCCACCCTGACTCAGTGACACACAGTACAAGTTTTCTTTGATAACCTCAATATTGATAACTGATACAGAACCCCTAATACATAAACACACGTTCCAATCCAACTTTCTACTGAGAATGTAAAACGAAAGCACAAACAATACCATCTCCTAACCATCTGCATCTTATTTGAAATTTATTTTGTGCAATTAAATCTACTTTAAATACATTTTCAATAAGCCTATGAATATGTAAATCTGTCATGTTGTTTAAAAATATGATTTTTTTTTAAACATAACTTTCAATGCTTTTACGAATTTCATGGCATTACATTAACATGATCTCACAGCATACTGATTAATGTTAACTCATTTCATCGATGATTACTTTTTACTTGTATTATTTGTTCTATAATAAAATCATCTAATTATAATTATATGGACTTGTTTTATGTCTCTAACCCTTTATTAGAGACATATAAATCATATATTTAAAAACAAGGTAAAATCGTAGATATTGTGAGCATTTATGTACCGTAATACTAGTAGAGAAAAACACAAGTTAACTGTTCCAGATATTGTCAAACAGTTAATAATAATTACATTATGTGCTATACTAATAACTGAAATGGTCAGTCTTGTAAAGTACCTCTAGAGACATTTTCAAGAGAATAAACCACCGAGTAATTTCTTTCTTTGGTACACAGCAGAATCACATCTGCCAATGTAGTTTACTGCTATGATGTATCATTTTTTTATTATATTTTAATATATATGATTTTCATTCTAACATTTTAACTTTCTTTAATATGAGATTTTCTGTCTTAATAAAGGTGCGCTGTAATAAATTGCAAAGTGTCATGCTTTCAAAAAGATCCCACTGACCACACCGCATAACGTGTCTTCACGGAATCCGCCCATATGTATTTTTGATACCCAAGCTCAATAATCAAAATTCAAATGTCCAGACAAAAGTCCTATTATCATTTTTGTTGTATAATCTACAGTTTAGCACTGAAATACGTCATTCGAATATGCATGGACAAACTGAATAGGGGTAAAAAAAAATAAAAAAATTATTATTTCTAATAAAATGAAATGGTACCAAAGAGATCCACAGTAGTAATGAACTAAAGTGTCCATGTTAATTGCAGTAAAATATGACAAGCATGATGAGACACTCAAAATATAATGAGAAGTAAAGTCATATTTCATATCTAAAGAAATCTGGATAAACACCCACCTTGCTCAAGGTTCCAGTTCACTTGTTTCGTTTGATTCTCTACTGGAAATTTCATCCTGATTTCTTTCTCGGTTGCCCAAAGAGATTTTAGGTGCCGGTAATAACTAGCTGTCGGGCTACATTTTGGGGGAAATCTAAGCACAAGGCGGAAATCTGTTAAGCCTGGTTGAGCTGCCTCCTCGAGCGCGAGCCTCTGTTCGTTTTAAAATGTATTGTTTGAGGTTGTAGAAATTCCCTCGTCGCCGGGAGCGCGCATCGTGCCTGTGCACGCCTCTGTATAGCCGCTCTAAGGTCATTTAATTTAATTCAGCATCACACCCACGGAGCTAATTAGCATACTATACATCGAGCATACGAAAAAAATAACAATAACAAACGCATCAATTAGATCAATTAAACATTGAACAAGGTAGAGGTTCCATGTGCATAGAAAGCGTCTTAACGCACGCATCCTTAACGCATCATTCGGCCACTTTGTTTCCAAACCGCAACCGGTGAAACCTTTAATCGATTTCAAAGCTTATGATGTGTAACACATTAAAATAGAGTTACATTCAGACTAACACACTCAATTTTCGCTTCAAACACTTTTTACTTACTGGTGTCCGAGTGGATGTCACGCCTATCGGTGTGGACAATTTCCCGGGCAGTAGGAGCGTCTATTCCCGTAAGCACGTGGGGGTTGAGACATCAGCTGCGCCCAAAATCCCATAGGCTACTAACGTACTAAATAGCATGTCAAAATAGTACACAGACAAAACACTCATTTCTAACCTATACAAGTCATGTACTCTGTCTAGACAACAGCAACATGCCATTCAGTGGACTGAAAAGATGCCTGTTGTCATGGTAGTACGCCACCTATAGCGTACTAGCAGGTATTGTATAACATGGCAATGCATATAAATCGATAAAGTCTCAATATGGATACATATTTATATTATGGAGTAATAACTACTACAATCCATACGTCTGTTATAGCCTATATAATTAACAACATAAAAGGCGCGTTTAGGAGGGCTTTCGTTCTTTTTTCCCCTTTTTTTTAGTTGAGTTCAGTCAAATTTTAAAAATAAATAAAAACATGTATGATTTTTAGATAGCCTATGTTAACAACTCCATTTAACAATGCATGAAATTATTAGACTTAATGGACTTCATGGCCATGTGCTATTTTCCACAAATTAAACCATAAATATAAATGCATGTGGAAACAAAATGTTTTATTTAGACGATTGCAGAAGAAGGATTAATGTGTGCAAATGTTAATCTGTCTACGTCTCACGTGATTAGCGGGTGTATTTCTTTTTTATTGTTTTAACGCCTCCCTCGGTGGGGCCACGTGGGAATTATTCATGAGCGCGTGCCGCTATAATACGAAATGACGTACTCATAGCAACCATCATGGCGCCCAAGAAGCTTTGTGACGGGTGTCTACTTAGCTAGCTCGAAAGAAATGCTGCATTTTTGACTACTATTATGTAGTTCGGAGAATTTGGGATGTTTTTGTTACTAACATTGTAATGTATGTGTTCGTAGAAGTAGCTGTTTACAGCGACAGTTGTGTTTTATTCTGAGTATGGGATACTTGGCCGTGTTCTCAGTCATGGATGGAAAGCGAGGTAATTATATTCACCGGTAAACTAACGTTAGCCAAAATGCTAACTACTGAAATACTAGCCGCAATTATCGGATATCATTTATATTGTACCAATTTGGTTTTTTTTTGCTTACCGTTGTTGTGTTATTTATATTGCTCAATTAACATTGAGGTCTGTAAAAAAAAAAAATGTTTTGTTTACAAATGCATGTTTTTTTTGGTCACGTGTTTGGACGCCTCTGAAGCTGCGTATGAAAATTATCTCCAGTTTGACAAAAACTTCTACAATTCTCTTAAAATTCGTAGAGTTTATTTAAGACCAAGGAGTTATGTGTGATAATCGCCAACTTTTTGGTGCCTTTCCAGCTCTCGACACTAGCTCCAATGGCAGGCGGATTAATCAAAGAATTATTGAAGATCACATGATTTCTCATTACAAAAAACTGTACTCAGCCAAAGGTACGTCATAAAGCATGTATTACTATCAATAATCTAATTATTATTAATACCCCTTCCAATACTATTAACACAACAAATGTAAGCATCTTTTTTTTCTCCCATATTTAGCTGTAGTGGACTGTTCAGTACCCAAAAGTATGCGGTGTAATGTAAAATGTACGTATTAGGCCTAATTTAAAGTTACTAAGGTATTATAGCATAGTATATAATTTACCTGATAATTTATGATCTTCACTTTTTGCTTATGCACACAGATATTGACCAAAAGCGTCGCGAACAGGTTAAAAAAGATGCCTCTGGCAGGACACAATCATCAAGATCGCTTTCACAGAGGAGCTTCAGGTTGGATAATACCGCTTGCTCATCCAGAAATGTAAGATGATTTCCATGGGGTTTTATTGTGTGTGAAAATATGACATTTTATATAAAAATGAGTGTAAATTTTAAAAAGGACTTTTTCTTTCCTGTACAGGACAGAACCTTTGTTCGAGGTGCTGAGAGTGCTTATTTTAACTCGGGTGACTCTGTCATGTCCTCCCCCAGGCTCAGTACTTCATTCCACTGTAAGCCAATTGTGTACCCTTCCCAATTGGGTGCACAGCCGCAGTCCTACCGGCCATATTCAGAATTAAGTTACAGAAGCCCAAATTTGCATCACCTTACTCTTTCATGTGCCACATCTTTAAGTCAGGAGAAGTTAAAAAGTTTTCAAGACGCTACACAGAAAACCTACAGTGGTGACCTTCTCAATAAACATGCCCACTGCTTCACACAAGAAAAGCCTTTTACCCCCAGAACACTGAAAACAGATTACAATTCCACTCTGTCAGCATATCGGTATTACAGGCCTGCACGTAGAAAAGAAGCTGAAGAAAAGACTGTTGATAAATGTAATCAACCAGACACTCATCACAAAAGGTACAACATTACAAGTATTTGTTAATTTCCTTACTATGGTCTTACTTAATTTTTTACAAAGTAATTCATAGGTATACCCCATTCTTAACATAGTCGTGATTGTTTTTTCTTCAGCATGCAAAGATCTTCAAAAGCACAGGATTCACCCCAGGTGTGTGTGTGCGTGTGTGTGTGTGTGTGTTTATTATAATTTATGTATGTATATTTTTTTAACGTCTTTGTTAAATAACTGAAATTGCCTTTTTGTTTTTTAAAGACATGCCATGTTGACTATGAGTGGTCTGAAGAGTCAAATGTTTTAGGACATTATGGCACCGAAAATAAATTCACAGCCAGTGACTTATTCCTTAGCTCCTTAAGGTAGGAAACAAGTATAGAGTCATACTTGGAGTGTACTGTTTTATAAAGTACTGCGGTCTTGTATGTTCTACTGTGATTTGTTTTGTAGGGTATCTCCAGAAGGAATGAGGTCCCCAATTATGAGAAAAGTAACAGCAGAGTAAGCGGAAACTTACATTTGTTCTTATAAAGATAGGCTTATTCTGCCTCTTTGGAAAACGTGTAGCGTGATTTTGTCTTTCAACTGATTCTAACAATCTAAAGTATTAAAGTATGTAAGTATTAATACTGTGAGGTTGTAATAGATCATATCTAACATATAACATATAGACTAACAACTATACATTGAAAGCAGTGTGTGTGTGTATACATACATACATACATACATACATGCATGCATACATACATACATACATACATATATACATATATATAGATAATGCATTTTACAGGAAGATTTTTTATTTTTTTTTCTTAGGGAGGAAGAATTAATGTACCTAGAGTTTATTACTGATGTAACAAATGAGGTTCTACTTCGGGGCATCTATTCAGACAGGTAAGTTTTTTTTTTTTTTTTCCCTTTTTCTTTTCGGTTTCAAGCTAATTTTTCAAGTTATGAACAATTGTATTTTCTTACAGCGTACTACAGCGTCTGTTTGAGCGCCATATTGATATGAATAAGCATCGCTTAGCTGAAGTGAGTATTATTTATTGAACTGACTTTACTTTTAACACACTTTAGAAAAAATATACAGTATGACAAGTTTTAAATAGCTTTGTTCATAATTTGTGCTTAATATAAAGTTCTAAGCACATTTCAACGTGTAGTTTGTAATACTAATAAAGCTTTTCCGTATTCCTTATAAGGACAAAATGCGCCACCTTCTGGACACGCTGCTGAATGATTTGCAAAAGCCCCTTTTTTCTCCCGTCACCGTTATTGAGAACAAGGAAAGAGACAGTTCTTTATTACACAGACACGGTGATTCAAGTTTTCAACAAAGGGTAAGAAATTTAACAACAGAAGATACCAGCTTTGTGTGTTTCAAACCTTCGAGGGATAAGGACATGTGGAAACCCGATGATGTCGTTCCTACGTTAGACACCACACCAGTAAATGGCAGCATTTCAGAGAATGCTAGATCGGTTAGACAAGAAGAAAAAGAGGACCCAATGTGCTTGGAGGAAAATCATAAAAAAGGAAATGCAGAGCCTTCAAGTTTTCAGCTCAAAGTAGAAGACAGTCATGAGAGCTGTGCAGATGTACTCGATGAGCTCAGCAGAAACATAGCAGAGACCCTAAATGTGTCTGACATTCACAGCTCACCAGCCATCACTGAACAAGAGACATTTGTAAAAGTTGGGGATGATGACTTTTGACACACGGTATATCTATTCAGTTTAAGTCTTTAGTATCCTTTCCAAAGGCAAGTATTATGTAAAGACATTTGTTTTGTTTGTCGCTTGGTGTTTGGCCTTGGCTCAAGCTTTATTATTTTGCTATTTAGATTAAAACAACGGACAGAATATAACTTTACATTGCATTTTTTCAGTCACTATCTACAGCAACTGTCATAAAGGGAGAGGACTTATTTTGTGCTACTTGCCCACTTTATAATACGGTAAAACACTTTAGCGCATATCTTCAGCATTTAGAGAGTGACATTTTTAATGTCTACATATTGATTGACAATGAAATATGGATCAATTGCCATATGACCAATGTGTTGCTTTATTACCTGATGTACAAGAATGCAAACAGAGCTGTAGGCTGCAGTATTTGGATTTGGTGTGTGTTAATCACAAACAAAAAATTTGCAATATAGCCTGACAAAACACTGGGAGCTAGAAATCGGGCATTTGTTCATTTGTTTAGAAGCAAATATAAATGATTGAGCTTAGCAAGATTTCAAGGCACTCATTTGTTAAAGACTAACTGCAATAAAGATAAGCCGTGCTACATAGATTATTTTAATAGAACGTTTTTTAATGTAAATACCCATAGTAAATGGCATGCTCATTGAATTACTTTGTTTAATTTGTTTGTACATTATTCATTAGATTATGGATTATAGATGTTATCATGGATAATAAACTGGATAATTGCACTCTGGTTTATTAAAATGGAAATAACACGTTTTTAGTGCAAGAAGTCTTGGTTGTCTTGTACTTGTCTCACTTAGCCTAATGATGTGACTGCTGATGACACCTGCAAGATAAATACTGAAGTAACTGCTTGGATTCAGCCACTGACTTTTTTATTATTTAGTATTATCTGGATAACATTTATTGTTTGACTTGTTGAAGCTAATTTACAATTACTGATTAAAGCGTTAATTCTAACAAATACACTGCCTTAAACTCGATTCATCTTCTGCATTTCCTGCAACCATTAAGCCACTTTAGGAGTTATACAAAATTGTAATGCTAATAGAACTTGTTCAGAATTACAGAATTCTTAAGAGAATAAACTCTGTAGTGTTGATCTGAGTAGTTAAAGTTACCTATGAAGCATGAACAGAAAGCAGGGTTAATTCAGAAATATCTGCTCAGATCCAAAACAAATCACAATCCAACCCTTAAGTCTCACGTCTGCTCCATATTTCTAGTTAGGATTTTATTCTAGAATTTAATGATCATTTTAGAGCAATAACAAGAAGTTGTCTCTGTATATAGTCTTACACAGAACAGCTGGCATTACAGATTCATCAAAAGGCATACTTGATTATTACATTGTCACTGACTAAATCATTAAGACAAGGTATAAAGTGAAGTGATGTCTCCAAAAAGCAATAAAAAAAAGTTGTAAACACATATTACACGAAGTTGAGCTGTGTAGTAATGTAACCGGTTTAGATAAAGAGCAAAGTGAGAGGCAGCTGCCCCGTTCCTGACATTCTCGCTGCAGGGCTTTCCAGCTGTCTGATGTAACACACCTCATTCCACTGTGTATCATAGCGCTGTCTTACCCAAATATTTAGCCGTCCGCCATTAACTAATGTAATATCCGCCTTTTATTTTTATGTTAATATCTATGTTAGTGCTACACGTTTACAATAGTTACGTAATTATCAAATATTGGGAGTAAACCGTAACGCTAAAACTGTTCAAATAGTCCCGCGGATGGATTCATGGTTGACCCGTCCAAGCGTACGTGCTTGTGCGTATGCGTACGCGTGTTTTGGCCGGAAGTGAAGTATGGGAGCAGCTTCCAGTGTGACCCATGAGCCTAATGTGCGTGATTCGCCAGAAACTTTTGGGGAAATGTACTCAGTTTGCAAGTCTTAAGTCCAAGCGTGCGTCAGCTCCAGAAACAACTCGTGAATTAAACGGTCATGACAGGCGGGTTATTCGCAAAGTAAGTAAGTAACGGACTTTACAAGCTAGCGTTGACTAATTTTAACACAAACACTCACGCGCACTAACGATACTTTTAACTAGCCGTTATGCTATGTTAGCTCGAACTTAACTTGGCTAGAAAGTACGCATGTATGTAAGTTATTTTAACGTTTTAGTTTCATTAATCTTTATTAGCTGTCGTGTGTAAAACTCGCTCAGTGACTTTGCTGCCCGAGTTTGTTAGTCAGGAATTGACTCTGCGGCCACTTGTTGCTGCAGCCATGCTGACAGCTTTAGCTAGCTACCTGTTGATAAATGTAATAGTGTTTATTTTTGTTGGAAGGAAACATTCTGTAACTTTGATAGTCATACATAAGTCATAAGTATTATAAGAGCGGACGGTGAAGTTTGTGTTTCAGGGCTCGGCAGGTACTTTGTGTTGTTAGGTTTGGAATTTGGGAGGGAGTTTTATAATCACTTTTCCATACTTCATTCGTTATCTCACTCTGTCCGTCAGTCCCTGACATTTTCTAGCTGCCTAATTGGTCAACAAGTAAACGCTATTGTATTGTATTGTATTGTTCGTCGAGTATTCGTTTAGCTTTTGCTGTTTTTGTGGTGTCCGAGCATGTGTTCATAAAAAATCTCAGCAGTGAAGAGATATTGACACTTGAGTTGCGTTCTTAATTCCAGATTTTCATTTATAATTTGGCTCTATGCTTATAAAAAAGGCATCAATGATTTCTTGGGCAGTTCTTATTCTAATGGTAAGCTTCTTTGTTTTCCTCAGCAGGGTTCAAATACGGAATCAATACAGTCGTGGATCATTTCATTTCAGCACTTTGCTTCAATTGCCTTCATTAGGATCACACAAACAATTTTATATAAATTAATGTCGTAGTAAATGACTAGTAATAGATATTTGTTTCAAAACACCTTAAGACATAAGAATGCTTTCTAATCTGTTGTCATTTTATTCCGCTTCTTTCCTTCCCCAGGGATCGGTGTAACTGCCTACTGGGGCTGGACACATTTTGTTGTTTACCCATGGCGTAATTTGCTGAAGTGAAGCTTTAGGAAATCATTTGGACCTTTAACGGGTCTATGTAGCTGGTGAAACATGCCATTACCATTTGGATTAAAGCTTAAGAGGACACGAAGATATACTGTCTCCAGCAAGAGCTGCCTGGTCACACGCATACAGCTGCTTAATGGTGAATTCGTTGAGTTTACACTTTCGGTGGAGAGCACCGGCCAGGAATGTTTGGAGGCAGTTGCTCAGAGACTTGAGTTACGAGAGGTGTGTATTGTTTTACTGTGATGCAAGATTCGAATGTTTGCTTGTTTTTCTTTTTCTTTTAATGGGCATTGGGATGTTCAATCAGTAATATATGTCAGAGTTTTAATTCCACTCACTAAAAAAAACCCAACAACAAAAAACTAAGATTACGATATTAAAGTCGTAAAGCTAAAGCCGTATCACTTCGTCAAAATATTACTACTTTCTTCTTGTCATTTTGACTTCCTCAAAACATATTACGACTTTAATCTCAATCTTTTTTTTTTTTTAAACGTTGCACTAAAATTCCATCGACAATAAACTGCATATGGCCTTTATTTTTGTGCTTTTTACCCCAACAACATTATCTAGGCAGTCATTGGTATTTCTCCTGAAATCACTGCCTTTCATGTACTGCACCTTGTTTGTCAGAGGATTTAGTTAAGGTAAAGTGTATTTGGTTTAAACCAGATTTTTGTTTTGAATTCAGGAATTTTCTACTTAATAAATAAATTGGTAAGATTTCAATCAGTTTTTACTCAATATGTAGTGCATAAGTGAACCTTTTGGACTGATTACGTGGGTATAGAGGTTTGGGTTTCATTCCTATACGCCCACGTGCATAGTTTTTCATGAAGTGTCACATCTGATCAACAATACTGTACAGCACCTGCAAGGTCTGCGGCTGTCTGTCCTTGAGAATGCAGCTGGGGTTTGACTAAAGGATGTGTGGATCGATGGCTAAACAACATGGCAACCACCTAATCATGGCTGGGATTCTTCACTGCCCATACTTATAGACGGCATGCAGCAGGAGCAAGTTCATTTACATACACACGTAAATGTAAATTGATGAATTCTAACGGTTCTGTCGTTAGTTTCTGGTATGAGTTTTTGTCCGAGTCGTCCTGAAAGCTCGACGTGTTTAGAGGAGTTTTAAAGTTGTCTTGGCCGTGCTCGTTAAACCTGTACAGTTTACTGACATTCTGATCATTCTGCAGATAATGTATTTCAGTCTCTGGTACTTCAACAAACAAAACCAGCAGCGATGGATTGATTTAGAAAAGCCTCTAAAGAAACAGCTCGACAAGTACGGACAAGAGCCCACTGTTTACTTTGGAGTCATATTCAATGTGCCAACAGTTACTCAGTTACAACAAGAGATAACCAGGTGACTAATATGCCTGATCTGTATTGATTGTATGTTAATCGACACTGCTAATCGTTATGCCGGTTAAGGGGGTGTAAAAACATTATTTTTTATAATATTGCTTGTTATAACGTTCAAATGTTATCCAACAGATACCAGTATTATCTCCAGCTGAAGAAAGATATTTTGGAGGGCAGAATTCCTTGCTCAATTGAACAAGCTATCCGCTTAGCTGGCTTGGCTGTACAAGGTATCCTAACAGTATGGTTTCCAGGATTATGCGTTTACGTGGCTGGTTGATATTAAAATTCCATGCCTAGATATGTCATTCTGAAAACTGTATTTTAACTTTGCCCTTGTCTGTTTGGTCACTGATAATTAAGTTACTTAAACAGCAATACCGTACTAAGCTAGCTGAGCTTGTAGGCTTAAGATGTCTGGCCTGCGTTTTTGCCAAGGGGAAGAATCTCAAACTCCTCTGGCAAAGATATATCTGGCAGCATAGGTTCCTGGCTTGGAGTTAACATAGCAGTGGAACTGACATCACTAACTGTTGCAGCCAGATCTAAAGTACTTCCCCATGTGTATCTCGCACAGAGAAAAAATGCCACTGTTACTCTGTCATACACAGGCTAATAATTGCGCAGTTAAAGTCTTTAGTTTTGATTTGGGGTGATTTAGATCGTGGGTTTTTGCACGGGCTATTTTTATATATGAGCAGTGCTGTGTGTGTGGAAGCTTGTAGCTATGCCTATACATATAATGTATACATTTATATATAATGTGTACATTTTAAACGGGATGACGAGACTTGCTGTTAATGATGGACTGCGATGGTTACAAAGGATTATAAGAATCATTTAAAAGAATAAATACCAAATTTGCTGCACCTCACAAGATAATAGGCATGTCTACTAAGATGGACTAATGACCATGATTTGTGTAAAAACACTCACTTCTACAAGCTTATTTAAATGGTGTGGGGGTTTTTTTCTGGTTCTAGCTGACTTCGGAGATTTCAACCGCTATGACTCGCAGGAATTTCTTCAAAAATTTGTTATTTTCCCCATGGTGAGCTTTCTTTGTTTCTTCTTTTTATGTCTGTGATAATCAAGCGGCCACTGAATCCCTTTTGCGTTTCTTTCGTTATAGGAATGGATTCAAGATGAGAGGGTTGTCAAAGAAGCCACGCAAAAAGTCGCCCTGCTTTACCAGAGTTACCGGTGAGATCATGATCATAAGTCGTTGCGTTCGCATTGTTTTATGTTCAAAATAAAAAGCAAGACGCTGATTGTTGGTTATTTTTCAAAGCATCTGTAACATTGCACTTTATGGTGCGTTCGCTAGCCCGAAAAATGTCTACCTACAAACATGTGCTGCATTTTTAAGGCTTTGATTTATAGACCGGCAGATATAATGTGTAAATCTTGCATTTTAACTGTGTGCAGCTGTAGAATTGTAATAGTTGTTAATATAATTGATCAGAATGAGTCACTAATGTGGTTTGGTAAGCAACGGTTGGTTGATTTATGGAGTGCATGGTGTTATGTTTTTTTTTTTTATTATTATAAATATGTATATCTAACATTCCAACTCTGCTCTACACTGGTTAGAGGTATGCCAGTCCAAGAAGCCGAATTGTTGTACATGCATGAAGTTGAAAAGATGGAGGGCTATGGTCAAGAAAGTTTTCAAGCAAAGGTAAACAAACTACTGGCATGCACTATTTCTTAGAATGTCTGTAATGTTTTTTTCACGCCCTAGTTCTCTGACAACATTATTGGCAGATACACCATTTCGTGACTCGTTGCTTTGGTTACCAAGAACGTTTTTTAAGCTTTCTGCATTTAATAACACACAGGACAGTCAGGGTGCAGATATACTCATTGGATCCTGCCTGGATGGGATTTTTGTGAAGCACAAAAACGGCAAAGGACCTCTTCTATTCCGGTGTGTATTTGTGAAGTGGATTCCTGTAGAATGTTATTTATACTGTGAAAAACTCCTCATCTATTTCGTACATATGTACACATATATATGGTTATATATTAATATTAGTACGCAATATGGCCAAAGGTTTTTTTAACCCTTGACCATCGCACCCGTATGTGCAGTCTAAATATTCCATTGTAGATTTAATCCTCCTTTTGCTGTTGGGCGTAAATACCTGCATTTTAGTCAGCATTGACATTTATTTCAACAGAGTTCAACTCAAAGCTTTGTACACTTGAGTTATTTACCACCAAATATAAACTATAACAGTTTAAGACGCAACCCATTAGCCCCAGAGAAGGAAAATGTTAATATTATAGTAAGAAAAAATGTTTTATTTAATTGTGTGTTTACACCTATCGTGGCAACAGCTTGCGGAAGGTCCACATGGGTGTGACGGCATTTAAAGGGTAGTGCATGGCTGATTATTTTTTCTTTTCCCAATTTAGCTGGAATGACATTAACAACATGACCAACAACAAGTCGTTTTTTGCCCTGGAGCTGGCTAACAAAGAGGACACCATTCAGTTTCAGACTGTAAGTTCTATGGAGTGAACTGCGCTTATAATCGTTCTTCAAGGCATTTAAGTTTCTCTTCTTACTAGCTGTAATAGCCAACGGTAATGTGGTTTAAGCTATATGCTATGATATACAGTATATTAATAGAGTAGGTGCGCCTCCACACAGGGCTTTCTTGCATACACCTAAAATACTGGGTGTAACTGGTATCTTAAACACATAGATCATTGTTGTCTTCCAAGTACAGTAGATCATGCTCATACATTCTTGTGATTCTTTACTGTTTTTTTAAATGTCGTCTCTTTTTAGGAAGACATGGAGACTTCTAAATACGTGTGCAGAATGTGCCAGGCCCGGCACAGGTTCTATAAGATCAACAAAATGACCCTGTGAGTAGTGTGTTTCAGGCTGTCCCTTTTGTGAGACGCGGTGTGTATCTTCTTATTGCTTCATCCTCATCACTTTCCTGTCTCCAGAGAGGATTCTGAAGCTCCAACTTCTGAAAGCTCCCAGAAGTCCATTCTCACTCTGTCATTTCCACGCTTTCCAATGCTCTCTCGTCCCTCTCTGACTTCTAACAAGGGGTGAGCAAGACTGTTTCAGCTCCCGCATACTGCTCACAGACTCCCCTTTCCAAAAAACATGAACATTAGGCTTTATTGTCATGTAGGAATCTGGACCCGCTGCATGTTCTAATACAGTTCCAAATTCTTGCTAACAAGATAAACTCGAACTTTTGGCTCGCGTGTGATTTTCATTATTTCCGGTTGTGTTTGCAATTCCAGGATGAGTATGTTTTTCTTATCGTTTTGAAAGGCAGCTCTTTGTTCTAACGTTTGTGTCTGTTTCACAGCTTTAATTAGATCCTGGAATATGCTCCAATTCCCTCAATCGGAAATGATGCAATAGAGTTGATTGCCTGTGTGGTCCTGTTTTGTTTCACTCTCTCTTTCATCTGTTTTGACAGCCAAGCTGAGCCAACGCCAGTAAACCCAGTTAGACGGCGCTCCTCCACAAGAGTTTCAATGGTAGGCATGACCTACATTTTCTATTTTGATCATTTTTGTTGTGGTTGCCAGGTCATTTGCCTCGTTGGATTTTCTATGGAAATTAAATAGCTGTTATGGCCATGTGATGTGAACATTGGTGCCTTGTGTTTTTTTTTTTTTTTTTTTCCCTGCTGAAGCCCAAGCCTCAGACATACATGATGCCACCATCTCAGCTGCACTACAATAGCCATTACCGGGAGCCTTACAAATCATCTCAAGGTAAAACAAAAAAAAAATGTGTTCTAACAGCCCTCGTATGTATGCGAAGAAATGTTTGCGTGTAAACGTAACGGCCTCTTTCCCAATCCCACAGACAATCTTTACATAAACAATCACAACGGCTACTACTACCACTCTCAGACCAGTCTAGACTGCGCTCCACATGAGTACAATGGAAGAATCCGGAATGGCAGTGTGTACAGCGCGCACAGCACCAGCTCCCTCACCAACCCACAACACTATATGCAGCCATCGCCGCAGTCCTCGAATCCCAGCATCACCGGCAGCGATATCACGCGGCCCGACTACGTGCCCTCTCAACGCCACAGTGTCCTGATCCCGCCCTCGTACCGTGCCACCCCCGACTACGAGAGTGTCATGCGGCAGAAGAATCACAGCGCCATGATAGCCATGCCTGAACGTCACAGCCACTCTATGAGGAACCTCAACATCGGAAACTCGTATGCCTACAGCCGACCCGATCCGCTTGTGTACAGCCAGCCTGAGATCCGTGAGCACCGAGGAACAGCAGCTCAGTATCACCTCCACTACAGCTTTCACAGCCCATCACCGTACCCGTACCCAGGCGAGAGGAGGCCAGTGGTGGGCGCCGTCAGCGTGCCTGAGCTCACCGATGTACAGCTGGCACAGGCTCATGCTTACCCGGCACCCAACATCATGGGGGCTCAAGTGTACCGACCGCCTCCACCTTACCCTTACAGCCGCCCGCGTCCAGCCAACAGTACACCAGACCTGTCACGTCACCTCCATGCAAGCAGCAGCAGCCCCGATCTAATCACACGCCGCGTACACCACTCTGTGCAGACTTTTCAGGAAGATAGCCTCCCTGTGGCACATTCGCTGCAAGAAATGAGCGAGCCTCTCATCCTCACTGTCACACGACGCCCTTACACACACAAGCGCAACTCTATAGAGCTTGCTGGGCTGACATATGGTCTGGAAACCATGAGGCTAAAGGAGAGGACCGCGTCGACTTCTGCCGCCGAGGCTCCGTCCAAACCCGCTCCGTCTGTCGCTCTTCCCGCTTCTGTTTCTACCTCTGAACTTGATGTCTTCCGGGAAAGAACAGAGGCTGAGGAGGTTCTGAAAGAAGACGTGCACTACGGGCACAAAAAATCTTTATCCGATGCCACCATGTTGGTCCACAGTAGCGGAGAGGATGAGGAGTTTGAGGACGACGGTGGCCGACACACACCCCAGTCTCAGGACGCAATAGCAGCCTCCAAGGAGCACATCAATGTTTTGGAGATCAACGTAATGGAGACACCACTGCCTGCCTATTCTTTCAGCCCCAGTTTGGATCAGGTTATCCCCAACTCTCTGGGTTTTCAACCTCAGCCTCGTATCCGTGAGCAGGACGAGACAGGATCTCTGTACCCGTTTAATGAGGCAGATGCCATCGTGCCTTCAGTTTCAGAGGGAGATCTGAGTAACCCAAGTCGATGGAAGACTAAAAGGGAGATGATGAAAAAGAGACCCGTCTCAGATGTGCCCTCTGCACGAAGAAACGTCGAAGGCCTTCCACCACCTGTAAGTTCTTCTGTAATGACCTTGTAGTTAAATTAGCATGTTTTTATGTTCAACTATTTCAATTTTGTGAAGGATTTTACAGCCTCGGAAAACTCTAACCCTAACATTTAACGAGAATACATTGAAAAAATAGTCTTGGGCAGAAGCATATATCGGTTAATGTTAAATCGTAATGTTAAGGGATTTCCTAATTTAACATGAAATGTTAATGACTTCCATTTTAAACACATTGAACGCTCAACTAACATTAACGTTGAGCTAACATTAGCTACTTTTTGCTCATTAACAGGATCTACTTTTAATTCTATTTATCACTACTATCATCATTATATGAAGCATTGCGTGTGTGTGTGTGTACACACTGTAATTTTATATATATACAGTGTATATATATGTGTGCGTGTATATATACGTGTGTGTGTGTGTACATACACACTGTATGATGAAACCGATGATCTTCCAATCGGCAGTCCAACACCTTAACCACTGATCTACCGCTTCCCTTGGTGTCAATATTGAGAGATTGCTTTGCTGGCCACATTGTATGTGTTGTGTTTACAGTACCTAACACCGACTTAGTCAGAACAAAGGGTTTATTTTTTTATTTTTTTTATTGTTTTATTGGAAAAGATGTCGCTCTTTCTGGTACTAGGAGGGGACCATTTGTAAACTCTGTAGCTGTTAAAAATGTAGTAGAGCAGGTTAGCAAGCACGGCTGGTTGCATTCCTTGGGCTCCAAGGCGTGTCGTAATGCCCTCTTTAGTAGGCACTCTGATTCTCACACTGGCTACCGCCATCCTCGCAACAGGGCATGAAGAAAAGCGTCCGTTCCGAGATTAAGAAGACCGGTCCCCTGAAGCTGGCGACTCTTAACGGCTTGACAATTGCCCGAATGCAAATACCTGATGAAGCCAAGGACGAGCATGGGAAAGCCTCCAATGATGATAGGGTAGGAATGCAGATCTGTTTTGAGTTTAATCTCCATCTGTGTATGTCTACAAAAATATTTTCTGTATATAATTAGGTTTGTTTTTTTCACTGTATAAAGTACCTAACTAACTGTAGTTTCCTTTTGTAAAAAAAAAATAATAATAATAAATAAAATAAAATTGCACCATTTTAGTGTAAGCTACTGGAGCAACAGCTGGAGCAGGGCCTGGTGTTTACAGAATATGAACAAATACCAAAGAAATGGCCAAGCAGTGAGTGCAGTGTTGCACAGCTTCCTGAGAATGCGGAACGAAACCGCTTTCAGGACGTGCTGCCTTACGACGGCGCACGGGTGGAGCTCGTGCCCACAAAAGAAAACAACACGGGATACATCAACGCCTCGCATATCAAAGTAGGTACCTCACACGTATACAGTAAGACCAAGTCTTGTGGCAGAACATTAAGCGCTTAAGCTCTGTGCTACGTCGGATTCCCGTCATTGTTTTTGGTTTTATTTTAGGTCCGGAGCGGCAGCCCTCATGCGCTCTTAATTAGTACGACTTATTAACAGTGTGCTTTATTTATGTCTTTGCCAGCTTACTATAGGAGGACAGGACTGGAATTATATCGCGGCTCAGGGGCCCCTCCCTAGCACATGTCAAGACTTCTGGCAAATGGTTTGGGAACAAGGGGTTGCCATTATTGCAATGGTTACTGCTGAAGAGGTGTGTGTTGTTTTGACGTGCATGTATAGCCTAGTTAAAAACATCGCTTTCCTGACCAGGTTATTCTGATACGATAGTTTCGATAGTTTTCGTTTCATGTCACACTTTGCAGGAAGGAGGACGAGAAAAGAGTTTCCGTTACTGGCCCCGCCTAGGCTCCCGCCACAACACTGTTACATACGGACGCTTTAAGATCACCACGCGCTTTCGCACCGATTCCGGTTGCTATGCTACCACTGGCCTGAAGATTAAACACATGATGACCGGCCAAGAGCGAACTGTCTGGCACCTGCAGTACACAGACTGGCCTGACCACAGCTGTCCTGAAGATTTTAAAGGCTTTCTTAGTAAGTTAAAACAGGTGTCAAGTGGCTGAAGCACAAACGCATCACACAGGGGATACTAGGTTCATAAAATGTTGCGTGTTGGAGCACATACTAGCAAAAAAAGTAGTTTCTTCAACCTAGGAGCGTTTGTATAAATTTAGATAAAACAGGTCGAAATTTGTTTAAGCATTTGTTCGACATTTCTGTCCTAGCATATTTGGAGGAGATTCAGTCTGTGAGACGGCATACCAACAGCACCAGCGATCCAAAAAACACAAACCCGCCCGTGCTTGTGCACTGTAGTGCAGGGGTGGGGCGCAGCGGTGTGGTCATTCTCTCTGAGATCATGGTCGCCTGTCTGGAACATAATGAGGTATACGCACACACCGCTTATTTTGGCAGAAGTGTAAAAAAGCCCTTGTTTCTAGGTTTAACCCGTAGTTCACTTCGGATTCTTACTATTACTTTTTTTTTTTTTTTTTTTTTTTTTTTTTAAAGAAAGCTGCATGTGATGCAAAGAAAGATGGCGGCGCGTGCGTTTAACCCATGAGCCTTTGTCGTTGTAGATGCTGGACGTCCCTACTGTTCTGAGCGCTCTGCGGCAGCAACGCATGATGATGGTGCATACGGTTTCCCAGTACGCCTTTATTTACAAAGTTCTAATACAGTTTCTTAAAAACTCCAGACTTATATAAGCGCACGTCGTCGGCCACGCCGGACGATGTCGTCGTCATAACTGGAACAGATCGTTCGGCCTCTCAGGATTTTGCAGCGTGCGACGTTCGGACTGAGACGGACTGCAGTCCCCTAGCGTCCACGCCCTGAGCACTTACTCTGAGTATTAGTGGCTGAGGTAGTGCAGGTATGACCAGCATATACGCTCTCATTAATCAGTATTATTCAAATATTTCACCGTGGAGTTTTAAACTACAATTGTTCGACTAATGAATCTCTGCACTTTTATTTTACGTTGAGCAAATGACACTAATGCTGCGTCTTTCTTGTTAACGGTTATAACAATATCGATTGCTTTCTTTTCTCATGGTTTCTTTTATTTTCTTAACGCCTATCTTGATTGATAGTCGAAGGTTTACCGAATTGAAACTTACGGCCCCAGAGTTTAAAGTGTGAAACGTTTCGGTGAAAATGAAGGATACGTCGGTGCGCCGTTGGATGACTACGTTTGTCATCCTAACATTTTACTCAATATGAAGGATCATAACTAAAGCCATGTGGCACTGCACTCTCACTTGAGGTTTGCATTTATGTACGCAGTCCATGCAGCATGAATAATGACGTAATGTGTTTTGCATAGCTGTTCTGTGCCTCATGCGTAAGGTTACAACCAAAGACAAGCTCAACTGTGTGTGTGTGTGTGTTTGTATACGTAAGTATTATATAAAATAAGTTATAATGTCCCATATCCTGCGTGTGTCACTAAGGGTTCGTTGAGCCCTGGACTATTTTTAAGGCAAGTGTTCTAGCATAATTCTACAAACTAATGTAGTGTTTGACATGATTTTTGGTTCTATGAAGAATAACAAAGCTTTTGTTTTGACTTGTCGCCTTACATCTTAGTTCCTTTAGCCAATCAAGTGAAAATATACCAAAGAAGCTGCATTTTCTATGCGAGATCGTGTTGGTGAATGATTTGACATTTTTAAGCTTAAAATTGTACATTTTATCGTTCGTAAACGACCAAGACTAATAAATTGAGGTATAGTGCCATGTTGGTTTATAATCCGTACGTGCGCGTCTCATAAAAGCGTTTTTAGTTCGTGCCACGCCTGAAGATCCACAGTGATGCAACCGCTTGCAGCCGGTTCAACTTATTACCCACATTTCACCACAAAGCCAAACAGATTTGAATCAGTACGAAGCGTTTCTTCATAAACAACATTATTTTGTAGCTCGATAACATCACCGCTAAGTCTCTGCAGTTTTATTATACGTTGTTTAAAGTAGGAACGTTAATAAATTCAGCATCTCGTGAGTCAAATTGGGTTCCGACTTTAAATCACCGAGTGCGTAGTTAAATTCATTCTAAATCGGCTAAAACATTGTGCTGGTGTTAGGACCGCATGAAGTCACAGGGCAAGTGGGATTTAGATTAGGGTTATCTTTAGAGTCAAGTCAATGGGAATTCCTATTTTTGCTGAAGCAAATGGAATACGAGGAACTTTTCACTTGACCTAACACCGATTGCAACCTTCCACATTTATTGCTTATTTTGCAACTTTTTTTAAATTTGAGAGAGACGGAGGGCGAGAGACGGAGGGCGAGAGACGGAGGGCGAGAGACGGAGGGCGAGAGACGGAGGGCGAGAGACGGAGGGCGAGAGACGGAGGGAGAGAGACGGAGGGCGAGAGACGGAGGGCGAGAGGCGGAGGGCGAGAGGCGGAGGGCGAGAGACGGAGGGAGAGAGGCGGAGGGAGAGAGGCGGAGGGAGAGAGGCGGAGGGAGAGAGGCGGAGGGAGAGAGGCGGAGGGAGAGGGGAGAGGCGGAGGGAGAGAGGCGGAGGGAGGGAGAGAGAGACGGAGGGCGAGAGAGACGGAGGGCGAGAGACAGAGGGAGAGTGAGAGAAAAGGAGAGTTACAGAGAGAGATTGAGAGCTAGAGAGCTAGAGAGAGACTTATTATCATTAAATAAGTTTTGTCATAAATAAGATTTTTGTCAGCGTATTACCTCGACCAAATGGTTTGCGTATTGTCGATATGTGGGCTTGTATAAGTGTAGTTCTGTAGCATTCAGAATTCTGTGAAATCCTGGAACTGCTAGGATCCAAAAAACATCAGGGTGAAACACACGGTCCATGTCCCAGCTATTCTGGCCACACCAGTTTTGTTTTTATCATAACATTTATTCAAATACAAAAAGGCTGCTCTGAATATTTGCCGTTTCTGGAGTTTATGCCTCAAATGCTGAAATTTTCTACCATTGGAACGGCATGTTTAATTAACGTACGCTAGTTCAGCTATAATTATTACACCGTGGCTAATTTGATTTTGGTTTGTTTATCAAATTGGATTGCATCATCCCAACCATAGATTAAAGATAGGGTATGAGATTTCTGAGAGGCAAATAATCTATCTTTTAAAAACCTCCGTGCGTTCAAAACTTTCCAACGCTATGCTTCCTCCAAAACACATGAATGCACGTACGCTGACAGAGAGGTGGAGGACGCATATCGTAATGTTCGGAACAAACGTTTTGATTGGACAACGTTTTTTTGGGTCCTAACCCTTCCACTAACAGTATAAATACATTTAGACAACGTAACTTGGAGTGCTATGGAGATGTAAAGAGACTTAACCAGCAGAACGGAAAAGTATTTTTGGAATTAAATCTCTCAGAAATCTCCTACCGTGCCTTTAAGGGTTTTAAAGTAATTGAGCCATGTTTACACCATTGCTATTTATACCATACGGTTATTTATAGTTTGCTCTTTTGCACAATGATGCCTAGGATACCCAGTTGTGCTCGATATTTTTAAGAGAAGTCTAAAAGTGTATTACAAATCTGTCGTGTTAAAATGATCTGAAGTCTATTTATATTGGTGAACAGAATCTTTTTTGCTAGACTGTTACACGAACACGTTTATTCATTATATTGGAGTATTTGTATTGATACGGAAGTGCGGATTGCTCACAAATTTTCATTCTTCTTGTTTTTTTTTTTTGTTTTTTTTTTTATGTATAAGCAGGATTCAAGAGTTTGTATTTCCAGTGTCTGTTTCTCTTGTGTTAACATGCTACAAAGTGTGAAGGAAATGTGTATAGACTTATGAACAAAAGACAACACTGCTCGTGCTGATTTGTTTTAATAAATGTATAGAAATGTCACTGTTTATTGTTAAGTCATATTGTTCATTAACGCAGCTTCTTTACCATCATCAGAATTAATATCCTAATGGAAATTACTTATCCAGAAAAAAGCTTTCATTCAATAAATGAATATTTTAAATAAACTTGCTTATGTATAGCATTTCTATTTAGTGAACTACTAATTGTTCTGTTAGTAGTAGTAGTAATAGTAGTAGTAACACTACTAACCCTAACACTGAACATACCCTGTTTAAAGTCACTAGCTTAGGTATGAAACCTAACCAAACTTAGCTTTGTTTCTTTTTCTTCGTTTCTTTTTTCTATGTAATACAGCCATGAAGAACATCAGACTAGGAATGACTATAATACTGATTTATACAAAAAAAATGAATTTCTCATTAGCATGAAAATCTTACTTGGATTAGATGGTGAAATTTAATTTTCAATAATTTAACACATTTTCATCCAAATGGTGACCAAGAGGTTTAAGCCCTCCCACACACACACTTAAATGACAAAACTTGTATACCTGTATTATTTTAACATTTCAATAAGTGATATTTACTTATGATTATCACAATTTATAATGACCGTTCTGTGAGAGTGGAGTACCGCAGAAAGCCACTAGACGGCATAATATTTTTGCGCATCTTAATTGTCACGTTCACAATACATTTAATACGTTTATTTACTATCTGTGAAGACGGTTGAAAGGCATCTTTATTCACGAGGTATTTAAGATATTTCAATCAATGTATCAATAATTTTCTAAATTGCATTACTAATATGTAATTACTGAATACACTTCATATCGGAGTTAGTTGTTTTGATTATTTTGTTTTTATACTGTTTACATTTTAACGCCGGTGCTTCCCATTATAACTGTTATAATGGCAACCATTATATAGACCAAAAGTCTATAGCATATAGATAGCAATCTGTTCCAGTCTCCGAATGAGCATTTATGTGACATCTATTTCAACACATTTCTGCGCATGCACTTCTGATAAATTTACACTGACTCCGTTTATTACACGGCAATTTTACTTAAACGTATTGAAACTACAGGTATTTAATTAATGTATATTGTGTGCTATTTTAGTATCTATTGTTGTACAGAACTCGAGCACGTATTACAAATAGCTGGAATCTGCGCAATATAACAGCTACCACAAGGCGGCAGTAAATACATTTATGTTCTGTTTTCCTGTGTGCAACCATATCAGTGAAGAAGAAAAAGAGCCAATTATTCACGACCTGATGTAAAAAAATGGTGGTGAAAGATAAACAAGCAGTGATGTACATTTTTTACTGTGTATCGGCTTGAAAAGCGTTGTTTGTCGACGGCAAAAACAAAATTCCCTTCTAAAGAAAGTCGGCGACCACAAGACAAATCGAAGTAGGAAGCGATACAAGGTTTTATTTGATATCTACCGGAATTAGTTAATACAACTCCGGAATTCTAACTAAGAAAGTCCATTTAACGGCCTTTGTATAGCTAGCATCGCTAGCGGGAGTTAGCTAGCTAGCTATAGATTGGCTAAAAGACGCTCTGTCGGTTTTTCACGAGCTAGGTAAAGAGGCCGAGCAAAGGCGACGTTTTATCGTGGATTTTTTTTATTGTGTTTTGAAGCGTAAACGTATCTTAAGTCTAGCGGCAATGGCTTGTGGAGCTACATTGAAGAGGACGATGGATTTTGATCCTTTACTGAGTCCTGGATCGTCGAAAAGGAGGAGATGCGCCCCAGTAGCACAGACCTCGGCCCCGAGAAATTACCTTCGCCAGGAGCCGAGTCCTTTTAATCAGCTCTCAGTCACGCTCACAGCAGGTCTGATTTCCAGCTCATACTTTTTACTTAGTTTTTATTGTAGTAGAAATGTTTTTGTGTTTTTTGACGGGAATTATACATTCGGTTAAATACCAGGGCCAACAACGTGTGTAACGTTAGTCAATGAAAACAATGGCCTCGTCGGATACAATGCGCTCGTTAAACCCCATTTAATGCTGCATAACTGTTAGCTTTATTAACCCTATTTTTCTTTAATAGAGCAAATCCTTCATAACATAAAGCAAGAATATAAGCGCATGCAAAAGCGGAAGCATTTGGATGGCAGCTTTCATCAGTCTGAGGCTTGCTCGTCGTTTATGTCGCCTCAGTCTCACGCCTCGTTTCTGGCCGGATCCGGTTTTCAAGGTGAGTCGCGCGCGACTCGGTGTATTAATGAAATGTCTCACACTGACCTAAAAGTAAAAGTGTTATTAAGCGTAAGCATTATTACTGAATGTTTTGATTCTGTAAAGTTTACTGTAAGATACCGTCTAAAAGACGATGTAGCGGTCGTCAGGCGGAAGCGGTTTAGAAACTCGCGACGTCATAGACAAATCTGCATAATAATGAGCCGTCACCTTCATTTGCATATCAAAGCGCCAAAACAGATCGGATCGAAGAGTTTAATCACGAGTTGAAAAGAATAGTTAATCAGGCTCTTAAAGAAAGAAGTGGCCTTTGATCATGGAACACGACGTTTACAAATTAGTGTCGGACAAACTATTAATGTATTTACACACATTATTAATTACTGATGGTTAATAGTGGGGAAAATAGATGTACAGTGGAACCTCTCATAATGAGAATAATCCGTTCCAGAATCTTGCTCGTTATGTGAAACACTCGTTAAGCGAAACAATTTTTCCTGTATAAATCAATGTAAAACACGATAATGCGTTCCATGCGGGGGAAAAAATCCGGGTTTTTTTTAAACGCTTATTCAAATAAAATGGCATACTTATAAATTGTTAAGGATCGTAACAACCTGGAATGCGATTTTGATTTGGGAAAAAAAATCGAAACTAGCTTATTATTTATTCTTCCCCTTTCTGCGCCACTCATTATGCGAAATGTCGCTCGTTAAAGGAGCAAATTTTTTTTGCCTCATGCGATTTACTCGTTATGAGAGGTTTCACTGTAGATATCTATTAATATTAATTTGAATTAGAAATATCTTCCTTTTCAATTCTTGGAAGTGTAAGTATGGAGAGAATTCAAAATAAGTAATAAAAGTGAAAAGTGTGGGCGGGGAAATAATGATGGAACGCGATTAGTTAAAGAGTATCCGTGCTGTTTAGCGATTGGTCATGGGGAAGCAGTAGTGGTTAGCGGTTGGACAAAGAGTAACGATGCAGATGAGTTATTGGTTATATACAAACAGTGCTAATCGATGATGTGTCACCAAACTGGGCGAAAGTCCATTTTGCAACACGTGTTATCAGCATATACTGCACACATCAACTGTAGCCTGATTAATTGTAAACAAGTTATGCTTCATATTTGAACGGAACGTAATGTACCGTATATTAGCCACATGACGTGCGAGATTAACTCTCGGCCATCTTCACACTCCAGGCTCAGAGACGCCCTCCGGAGCCGTTTCACCCACGCGGAAAGAGCAGCCGCTGTTCACTTTGAAACAAGTCGGCATGCTATGCGAACGCCTTCTGAAGGAACACGAAGAGAAAGTCCGAGAAGAATACGAAGAGATCATGACGTCCAAGTTGGCAGGTTTGTTTTCAATTGTTTGTGTAAAGATGATAGATAAAATAAAGTATTCGAAAGATCAGTTCTGAAGACCGTATTCGAACAGATGCTACACGCTAATAAGTGTCTTAAGCGTCGATATTTCAAGCCAGAGCCCTGGACCACAGTTTTACAGAACACACACCGATCCGATGTTTCATTAGTCGCGCAACATTGAAAGGTAGTATTTAATAGAACGTTTTATTGAGAACAACGTTGGGATCAGCACGTCCTGAACTTCATGAAGAAAAAAAGCTTTGGGTGTTTTTAGAATTGTTAAACAGCATCCAGTGAAATGTAACTCCAACGCACTAGAAAGTTTTAGTTTTTTGTAAACAAACGGAAGCATGTTCACAGTATTTAACTGAATTTAAACCATTTATTCTGTACTAATCACGCATTGATGTATTTACGATGCAGAACAATACGACACCTTTGTGAAATTCACACACGATCAGTTAATGCGGCGATTCGAGGAACAGCCGGCTAGCTGTAAGTGACTTCGCCTCTATCCCCAGATCCCATGTGTAATTTCACATCCATGCATCGTTTATCTAAAAGGCTCACCTGCGTTCTCTTCCTTCTTTCATGTAAGACGTCTCTTGAGGTCGCCAGCGCAGCGCCAAGACGCCACGTGCTGCTGCAGTTTACGGAGCTGACCGTCCTCCGGCTCTACCACAGACCTGGCTTAAAATAAAATAAAAAAAAAAAACCGCTCCAGTGTCACTTATGCTGACCGATGCTGTCTTTCGAATTTGTCAGTACATATTATCCGTTCCTTGTGAACCCGGGTGCTTCCTCTTGTTAATGTATACGGACCTTTTTTTTTATGTCTGTTTGTTCTACCAGTGGCCTCCTTATAATCGAATATGAGACTTTTCTTCATTCCACAATGTATCTGTACAGATACCGCTTTATGCTTTATTTTTCCAGTCGTTTCACACACGCTTGTACGACGGCATGGATTCAAATCCCAAATGTTAATGACCTCTTTGGAAGTATTTTCACAGTGCTGCAAACCTTAGAGTTGATCCTTCTTATTAAGCGCTTGATGGAATGTTTTTTACTTTACTAGCCCAATCAGCCGGGAGACGTAAACTTCTTCACAAGGTTGTGGAGTTTAACCGGGACTCCATTAAAGCTATTCTGTTCTATACGTTAAGATCATAGTGTTGCAGCGATCAGTTCTAGCATTTTTTTGTTTTGTTTTATGTATAGACAGGGTGTCGTACTTCAGTCGTGGAGGAACGCATCTCCTCGGTTCAATGTTGTGTTTACCTCGTTTAAGACTCGTTATTCAACTCATCTCAACGCAGAGCCTTTATCGGTAGAACCCGGTGTAAGGGGCTCGAGATCGACGCCTCGGTGTACATGAAAGCATTTTATTAATAAAGACCTGTGTGTACATAATCTGTTGTAATGTGCGTTTTGGATATTCATGTTGGTTTTTTAATCTACCGCCCGCCAGTGTGCGGAGGACATAATATACATTTATTATGATGAATACACGAATCAAGCTAATTTAAACCAAATGCACACTAACAGTTTCTATAACATGCGAGTCTATTTTTTTTTCTTGTGAAGTTTCTTTACTCCGACATTTAAAAATGTGTACGTCCATTTTTTACCGGTCATTTTAGTGCTTAGTGCTCTTCTTGTACCCTTGTTCTCATGACGTTGAGGATTTTATTGTACTTAGGTACACATGACTGTAAAAATCATGAATGAATAATTTTGCTTTTCGAAATAATGTCAGATATTAGACAATAGACATATCAGAAATACATTTTATTTAAATACAGGATTATCACAATGAATCGCCATTAACATCCTCCCCAGGTCAGGCGTGCCACATGGTCAGTTTTCTGCTTTGTTGATTTCACAAATCCCAGGAACTCCAGCTCAGACACCGCTTGGATGAAACGAGCACTGTTCGGTTAAAGGCAATATACAGAGTAATAACGATCACAAGCACAGCACCATAAAACCATCACACGCTTGATTTAAATCTAAAGGATGCCAAAGACATGCAATTAAACTTAGTCTCATTCATTGTCTACCACTTATCCAGTTTAGGGTCGGCTGTTTTAGCTGTGATAGGCTCCAGCACCTCCCTATTTAGTGTGCGAGTTAGGGCGGGGTACATCCTGTACAATCAGCAGTTAATCACAGCGCTAACACTTGGATACAGACAACCATTCACACACACATTCACTCCTATGTACAATTTAGAGTAACACATTCACCTATGCACAATCACATGTGTTTGGAGGTGGGAGGAAACCAGAGTACTCTGGGAAAACCCCCGTGCAAAACGTGTTGATCATGTGTTTGGTCTAAAACAGAGTTGTCTTTATTTTAACCATACAGAAGCCACAACCCGATGGTTGACTGAAAGCCAAAATGAATCGGCTAAATAAATAGTTCTATCTAGTTCAGTACATCACGTTGATGTGTCTGCTGTAAGAATGGAGAGTGTATTAAATATCCTACATTTATACATAGATACTTTCAGCCACACTAAATCGAACCGTACGAACAAAGCTCCGAGCCAAATCTTTATGCGTCTTGTTTGTAAATAAAGGATACTGCTTGAGCTCGTCGACTTTGCCGTACTCTTCAGAGTCAGGGTCCTTACCCTCCGCAGCCGAGGCCACTGTTGCGTAAGCCTAACACACGGTTTTTCACCAAGGGAAATATTAATATCCAAATACTTAATACACTCATTATTATATTTCATCCAAAAAATATTGCGCCTTGATGGGCTCACCTCCAACCAGTCATACAAGTTAATGAGCCTCCCACACTCCAGATGGAGCTTGTAGGCGACGCAAATATCAGGTGCAGCGTTGGAAACCGTACCGGCGGCGGTTTTCAGGTTGGCATTCTGCAAAAAAGAATAACAGCAGGACAGAACCCTAAATTCCAGCAGTATTGCAGCAGACCGGAGAAGAAACACGAGGCTCATTACCTGCAGGTAGTAGAAGGGGTGTCTGAGTGCAGTCTGGATGGAGCTACGTGGAGTTGCGTTGAGGTGGCGCCGCAGAATGCCGGAGGAGCTGTAGTAACATACTTCATATAACGGCTGCAACTCTGGTGGCGACAAATGGCTCCTAAACAAACAATTACATAAATAAAGGAATGAATAAACGCATTCTACCCACTGTGCTTAAACAGTTCTGACCCGTCCAGTCATGAGCTTCACTAGACCCCTGTAGGTGTGTATGTGTATATATCTGGTACCAAGATGTTTAGCAGCAGATCCTTTAAGTTCTGTAAGTTGTGAGTT
>JAOUQX010000002.1:11830420-11847395 GCA_028566295.1 Liobagrus marginatus
AAAAGAACAAGACGGTAGGCTTCAAATCATGGAATGGCCAGCGCAGTGTCCAGATTTAAACCCCATCGAGCTGGTTTGGGATGAACTGGGCAGAAGGGTGAAAGCAAAGTGCAACCTACAAGTGCAACACATTTGTGGAAACTTCTGCAACAGCGTTGGGAAGAACTTTCCCAACAATATTTCATTTCCATTGTAGAAAGAATGCCACGAGTGTGTTCGGCTGTTATATCTGCAAAAGCTGCAAATTAAATTTTGTTAAACAAAACGATTCCATCATTTCTTTTTTATCTCCGATTGTTTATTTGTTATGCTTTAATTTCAGAGTACAGGGAGACATTAAACTGCGTAAATGGAAAAATGGAGGCGTTCTAAAACTTTTGACTGGTAGTGTATATACATACATATACTGTATACACACACATATATATATATATATATATATATACACACATATATACACACACATATATACACACACATATATATATACACGCACACGCACACACACACACACACAGCATACTGATAATCATTGAATAATGATAAGATCTGGGTAACAGTCACCAGTTAGTGCTTACGCATTTGGTGATTAATAATCAATAACTAAAATACACAACATAAGGTAGATTACATTTATTTAATCTACAGTCTTTAAATGAAAGGTTTCCGATCTTCAGTCTAAACTTTCTATTGCCTTTACTTAATGCAGTTCTAAACACCAAAGTTTCAGTACTTGGTTTAGAGACATGTAGATAAGTAGTCGACCTAACAAACAAGCGGATGTAAGAACAAAAAGGTGAGCGTTCTACTTAAATTCGCCATTCCACCTTAAATCGTTTTAATGAAGACATAACATAAATATTATTTTTGAATCTGCATCATCAACAAGTAGCGTTAAAGCAAATAAACTGCAGTTTTACAGTCCTCCGTGGACTTAAAATTAACTTTTTCGCTATACCGCATTAACAATCATTAAAGGCGAATTAGAAAAATAAGGTCGTCTTTATTTACGCACAAAAACGTTACCTTTGATACTGATGAAGTAGCCATAGCTTATCCGCCGGTCGCATGAGCTGGGAGAACACGCCCCTACTTCCTGTTGTCTTTCCCGCGCTTCCGACGTAGGCGCTATGACGTGTAAGAAATGATGACGCCTGTGGATGTCCGGAAATACACTTAGCTTTTTGCTAGTTCGTAGTAATATACGAAGCTAATGCTTGTTTTCACACTTTAGACATGTCGTTGGGTTAGAAGGTTAAAAACGGTGCTTGTAATAAAAAAAATTAAAGAAGCAAACTGGTTTCTGCTTTTTAAGGCGGCGTGCAGCGTTATAAACGTGGCCTAGTCTTATGACTGGCTGTGCGCTTCAGTGTGGCTTTTACGCGCTTTAGAAGAGACCCAGTCTCTTGAATAGTTTGATATTCAGCGATTTATTCGCAGAATGTTTCTCCTTTGAGCAAATTTCTACATCGTTTAAGGTCCCAATAACGTAAGACCAAAATAAACAATAGCCCCTAATATTGACATTATAACTTATGTTCTTTCAAGAGCAGAGTTGTAGTTTCTCATTATTCCTCTCATCAAAATTATATAACAAACCTATAGATGTTAAATATTATATTCTTATAATATATAAATATATATTAATTATATTATTTATTAACTATTATATATTAAACAAATACTTCACTGCACATGTGGACTTAGTGTTTCGGGGCCCCAACAGCCAAACTTTAAATTCAAAACCCCTTCTCTCTCTATATATTTTTTTTTCTATTGGTAATTTTTCTATTTGTAAATAAACAGCATGTTAAAAATATATGCAACCTGGAACCGATTCTTTCAATGTAAAATTAAATACAATTGAATTCACAAAAATATTGATTGATTTATTTATATAGGCTTTTTTGATATTTGTCAGGACCTTGCTTAGTGGTCACGTCTGCCCGTACATCATTGTAATGATGAATGACTAAATAGATGGCATAGGCACCTCACAGCTCCAGGCCCCAGTTGGAGTTTAGGTTACTGATTGTGTAACGGTTTGCTTGTTCTCACTCGGTCCAAATGGGTTTTCCAGTTTCCTCCAATCTCCCCAAAATATGACTTTACAAATAAATAAAAAAAAAAGGTGCGTAATGGTGTCATGAAATGGTGAAGTGGACACATTATGCTCACTTACAAAGCAAATTGCTTAATTATTATCAATGCTGTTTTTTCAAAGAAATTAAAATGTTGGAAGATTATCATCGAGTGCATGCAATCAAAGCCACAAAAGCACTATAAAAGCCGGTGTATATATTATTTAAAATAATAATAATAGGAAACTTCAATAAACATCTGTATTCATGCAGTTAATAAATAACTGCTGTTTACAGAAAGCATTCAGGTTACTTTTATTGAATATTGTGTGGAAGACATATACATTACTATACACTACAGTGAAGTAAAAAATAAATATATACTTAAAAAAGAAACAGATCCCATAGGGATATATCAAAACATTTTTTCAGCATGTGTGTAAAATATTACATTTAGCAAATGCTAAGCTTTTAAAGAAGACTGACTTCATAAATACAAATATGTTTCTACATAACATTTAAACCCTAATGTACATAATGGTATCTCAAAATGTAAAATCGTTATTTTGAATAAGAATCTGTCTTTTTTTTTTTTTTCTTTTCTTTTCAGTCTGCCCAGATCAAATGACACTTGTAAAACCTCGGACAAATTGTTAGCTGATGCACCTCTCTGCAGCATGTAATGTTATCTAATCCTGAGTGCAAAACTCTGAAAAGAGACAGAGACATCAGTCTCAAAGCCAGTCATCAACTGCACAGCCACTTTTTCAGGATGACAGTAGGCCGCATGTCCTGAAGTTGCTTCAGCAAAAGATCATCAGCACCATTGGAAAAACTTCCATCCATAACAATCTTAACATTGTTGATGGACTCTAGCTTGAGAGGATTTCTGAAACGAACCATATTTTGGTCGTCACTTTTCTTCAGGAACATAGAAGCTTTATAAATACTATTAGCATTTAATTTCTTTTGTTTTTCTTTTAACGGCTTGTCGGTCCAATCACTTTCCGATGATTTCCTCTTAAAAGAATGTGTAGGTGGAGGTTCTTCAAATAACTTAAGTATTGACGCCTGAAACCCCAAAGGACTGAAAAGCTTTTGTGCAACTCCACTCTCTGCCTGCTCGTGGTGCGGGGCAGCGGGATCCGATGTAGATTCCGAAACGTTTGGGACAAGGTTACTGTCCGTAGTGCCGTGTCTTAGACTATGCTTCCGTTCTGGATAGATTTTTAGTGTTTGTTCGGACTTTCGCGGCCGCCCCCTTTTGCGTTTGACTGGTATTAATTCCGATGAGTTGTTTGGAACAGTCAGTTGCTCAGTTGTAGAGGGAGCTGTATTTTTTGGCTCTACATCCTGGGAGTTAACTATAGAGTTTACAGGATAGGCCTTTTGCTGAGGATCTACTTTTAGCAGGGAATCAGTCGTTTGGTTGGGAACAACAGATTCCACTGAATCCACCCGTTGGGGATTTTGAGGATTTTCAGCCATATCAGTAATTTCATGTGAATCAACCTTTTCTGAATCACCATGCTGTCCAGAATCCCCGGAATACGCTTTTTCAACTTCAGCTGTATCTGATGGAATGTCATCCGGGCCACCCCCTTCTTTGTTCCTGAATCGTGTGTTCTTCTTACAGAATATGAAATGGCTCCTCTGATTCTCTATGTAACGTTCCGTAAGACCGTGAGTGGTGTAATGCTTAACTACGTTACGCTCTGTACTGGAGACCGAGTCACAGCCCTTAATCATACATGGGTATTGTAGTGGAAACTGTCCGGTGCACATGGCGGATGCCTCGTCCATAGACTTCAAAGAAGGCTTCCCGAAGCTTGTCCAGTGGTTACGGGCTTTTTCCTCCTTCTTCTTTAAATGCTTCTTTTTCAGTTTGATCTTGTTACTTGAAATGTTTTCCTTCCCGTCATTGAGCTTTGTGCCGAGCGTCTTCACCGATTCGGTTTCCGCTTCACCCTTTTTTTGTTTCTGTGTAATAGTTTCAAAGGCTGCCTGATGTTTTTTCATGAAATGCCGTAGAAGATTGGACTTTGTGGTATAGACCCGGTCACAACCCTCATATTCACACTTAAACGTGAGATCGACACTTTCAAAGTCTCCGTCTGCAGAAACTCTTATTGCTTTATGGTCGTTCTTGATGTGATCAATATATTTTAGATGGCAAGTGAAACATGCAGAGCATTTTGATTGATCGCACTGAAATTTTCCTACTTCAACACCTGACAGCAACTCGCTAGCTTTTTCTACTGTGCATCTGTGGAGCAAAAGATAATGCTTGAGCAAGCTTGTAACTTTAGAGACGACCTTTGAGCAGTCCTTCACTTGACATTTGAATTCGTGGATACGAGCAGATGCATCACCATGATCGACAGCGTTGTTTTCATTTGTATCATTTACAATCTCCGACTGATGCATTGCCTTGTAATGCAAGATAAGATTTTGCTGGATAGAAAAAGCTGCTACGCATCCTTCATGGACACATCGGTATGGCCTATACAAACTTAATTCATGGTTTACATCACCAGAATCAGCTTTGCTCACAAGCTTTTTGCATGGTTTCTCTTTTTTAATGGGTTCAAACTTCTCTTTGGGCTTTGCCTTTTTTGGCTTGTTTATTTGTTCAGTTTTGCTTTCTCCAATATGTGTGGATGAGGCATTGACAGTTTGCTCCAAAACACAGGGCTTGTCAAGAGGAACAGAGTTTCCGGTTGCCAGTTCTACATTAACATCAATTGTTGAACTCTGCACACTTGGCTTATCTGCAGTGTCACATGGAACTTGCAATGGTTTGAAATCGATCTCCGATATCAAAATAGGACATGAGTTTTTCTGTACGATGTCAGGAGCTGGACTAATGACACTGCTTACTCGAGCAACTTGATGAAGACATTCCATTCGTCCTGCAAATTCTTCCGGCTCGCTCTTTATATACGCACTTGTCATGTCAAAGGTTACACTTGAAGTAGACTGCACAGATGATAAACTGTTTGTCTGAATGCTGTCGACGTTCTTTGTTGCATCTTTTGCTGGAAAGTCAGACGCTTTTGTCTTTTTGCTTTGCCGACCAATTTTTAATTTTGATATTTCCTCCCTTGACAAATGATGTACATTTTTATAGTGGATTTTAAGGCCCGTAGTTCTAGTGAATGTCTTTGAGCACATGTGACAAATGTATGGCGACAAGCGCGCTGGATTTTTCTTTAGTTCGTATAATCTGTCCTCGGTGAATTCGTGTACACGGACTAGGTGTTTAAATAAAGCTTCCTTTGTCATTGCGCCATAAACGCAGTCCTGTTCAGTACATCTGTATGGTTTGAGAAAACTTTTTAGATCAGTTTCCTCCAGACTTTTTATTCTAGAACTGCCCTTAGTTGTTGCCGATGTTGTTTTAGTGACCATCCCAAGATTTTGCAAGGCAGGTGTTCTGACTTTTATGGTGTCTTGGGTAAGTCCATCTACTAAATCTAGGCGTTGTAACGCCCGTTCAATTTCTAAAATGTTGCCATCTTCAACAGGAATCAAAGTCATATCTGCTTTTAAGTTCTTTTCAGTATCGGTTTTTGGCAAATCGAGATTTTTCAACGCCGGCACATTAAATAAACTTTCACTCTGATTAAGAGGGGCTAATAAAGGGCTTTCCGATGCGTCTCCAGATGACACGTGGCCGTTCTGATGACTGTAATTTGGGCTATGGATTTCTGTAAAGCTGTTACTGTTAAGAACATTTGATTCTGCCTGCTGATGGATAACTGACTGGGGATCTTGGTCATTCATGTCGTTTCTGTGAAGAGATATTGGCATGCTTGAGATATCAGGATCGTTTAGAAAATCAAGAAATGATGTAGGCAAATCAGCAGTTAGGTCAACTTCATCTAACGGTTTGCACTGAGAGCGCTTCGATAAGTGTCCTCCAAGGGACTTGGTGCTGCTAAACTCCCTGTAGCACCTGCAACAAATCACTTTTCCGTCCTTGATTATTGCAGGCCACCTAGTCCTCTTTGATGCTCGAACTTTCTTCATCCTCACGGTTTCGCTAGAACTTGTAACACTCTTATCGCAACAAGAGATGTCTTCGCTAGTCACCGGTGACATTTCTTGTGCGAGCAAGTCGTTGCTCTGGTCATTTTCCACTGCTGTGGAACTGGCATTTGAAATAGAAAAACATTCAGGTTCTTCTTTGAAAATTGGCAATGCAAAATGAGATTGAGGTTTAATCGATGAGAAGAGTGGATCCGCATCACTAACTGAGTATTCTTTTTCTGGCTTCAACGGGGTCTGTACTGAAGTGGAACCGGTCTCTTCTGGATAAGATGTAAAAAATGGATTGAAATTCTGTTCTGGCACTGGATGCAAATCATCATCAGCGACGATGCCATTGTTCTGGTTTGGCCTGATCTGCATGTATCCGAGTTCCTCGCTTGAAGGCATTTGTGACATCTCGCATGTATGATCGACATTAAGAGCATGCAACACCCTTAAAGAGCTCGAAACGTATTTAGAAGCTTCGTTCATTACACTCGAGTTAGACGGCGCGTTTCCCATCGATAGCGTGTTGCTGTCGTCAGATACGGAAGGAGCATAATCCAGGTCTCTTTCCGAAAGTAGATCGGTGTGCGCTAGGTAGAACGGATAAGACTGCTCCAATCCGTCGGGCATGATCATCGTAGGGAAGTGATTCTGGAGAGAGTAATCGGAATTGTATCCATCGAATGAAGCTGAAGGCCATGGCGGAGTCGTCTGCGACTGCATTAGCGGGGTCTCGGTTGCTGGAGGTTCATTCTGCGTGCCTTCAAACTGAGAGGAACATTTGGCACCGAAGGTTTGTGTGTTTATAGGACCGGAGACATGTGGAAGAGGATCTGTAGCTGAGCAGTCTGGCTGAATCTTTACCTGCTTGATTACTGGACACTGGGGCGGTATTGCTTTAGTAGAAGCCTTTGTCTTTTTTTTGGACGTCTGAAAATTTGGGTGTTTATGGTCAGATTTTCTTGCAGCGATTTCTGCGATCCTTTTGTACTTCCTTGACAGTTTCCACTCCTCAAACGCTTCCATGTGCACGTTTTTAACGTGTCTTGACAGACTTTTTGAAGTGCTATATTTTCGTGTGCATGTCTCAAACGGACAGACGTGACGGAGCTTATCCGTTTCGGTTTCCGTACCCTTTTGGGACGATGGCTGAACGTGTGTGTCTGTTGACGTTCCGTTTTGTAAATCGGGTTTAATGGGTTCATCAGTGCGCTGATTACAAGTGAAGCAAAATAGCTTCTTATCGCTAAAAATTGACTGAGTCGACACGTCAGAGGTCTTTAGAGCATCCAAGAAAACAGAATCGTCGTATTCAATTGAAATAGGCAGCAGTTTCACGTAACACGGTTGAGGATTAGTCGGGTTCGCAGACTCGACACCAGGCTGAGTCACACAAGCTGTGTTTGGAGACTTCGCTGCCTCATTAGTCTGTGTAGCAGAAGGACCCCTATCTGGCGATTGGTCATGTGTGACCAGCGAGTCGCTTGTGTAAGATACAGAGTAATCAGGCTCCTCTACAGCGCCATGAGTCGAGTTGAACAGGTTATCGGCGGAGTGTTTTGCATTCCGAGGACTCGAATCTTGCGGAACGTCGGCAACTTGGTTAGAAGACTCTTCTGAGTTCAAAGTGTTCTGGGTTTCTGTCTCACTTTGAAGCCATGTGCTGTCACAATCAGCAGACGGTGGCTTTGTGTGTTCTTTCTGGTGTAAATTCAGCTGAGATAGAGAGTAAAATATCTTGCCACAATGATCACTTTTGCAGGTAAACGTGATGTAGTGCTGTGCTTCATGATCGTAGAGTAAATAAGCTTCACTGAATGTTCTCCCACAGTTCGGAAACATACATTGTGCCTGGAATTCTGAATGCACCTTCCTGTGCATGAGAAGTTCGGCGTGCGAGTTAAAGCTGCATTTGCAGCCGAGCTGAATGCAGAAATACGGCTTTTCGCCACAATGCAATTGCAAGTGATCGTTTAAATGGGTCATGTTAACGAACTGTCGACGGCAATACTGACAAATGGCTTTTTGGCTTTGTACTTCAAGGAAATGCGTAGCCTCCTCCTCGTTTTTGTGAGCCTTAACGTGTGCAACCAAATTTCTAAAATACTTGAATACTTTCTGACAGCTCGTAACAGGACAAGAACAATCTTCAGTGTTTTCCACGTCCCGTACAGGGTTTCCTCGTTTTGGAGAGCTTATTTTCGATTTAACGTGTCCAGCAGTGCTAGGCTTAGTGTTAGACGGTCCTACATCTATAGGGAACACAACCTGGTCAACCTTTACCTCCAGTTTGCTGTATTCTTGTTTACATTCAGTCAACAAGGGTGTGGCAGAACTGAATTTTTTGTCTTTTGCGTTCATAGCAGCAAGACGTTCTTTGCACGATTGTTTCACGTGCGATGCTACATGAGGCTCGAGAATTGCTCTTGTCTCAAATTCCTCAGTACATATAGGGCAACGGAAAATACCATCTTGGACATGCTTCAATGCATGCTTCACTATCCTGTGCCCAAGGAACTCCTTATCGCACAATACACAATACTGCATGTAAGCTTGCCAGTTGCGGAATCTTGCGGACACAAATCCCTTTTCCCTCAACTTCTTCATTTCCCTTTTTTTCTTTCTCTCAGCTTCAACACAACTAGCCTCATTGGTCGGACAAAGGCTAAATTCTAGATGTCTGAAGTCATTCTCACCGGTATCCAGCAGCCCTTCGTTTTCTTCACTGTCATTTAATTTATCGATGGAGGACACAATCGATGCTTCCTCCCCCATCAGAGAAAGGCAATGGCGCTTCAGAGTTTTCCAGTCCCAGAATTCAGGGTCGAAAGGCCACTGTGTCTTCAAGGCCAATAACAAATCACAGCGTAGCGAATTCGGAATCGGGAGACTTTCCTCCTCAAGTTTCTGGTCGGGTTCATTGAAAAGTGTTTCCACCGCATAGTAAGAATCCACAGTAGGCTTAACAAGAAACTCAGTTAACTGGCATGCCCGCTTTACTTCCAAGTCTAAGGGCAGCAAGCAGGAGATAGTTTTACAGATGGTTGTGTTGCAGTCTTCATTGTCAGTCACTCCGATTTTCAGAGCTTGAATGCACATTTCAATGCACACTGGAAGTCCTTCATTCTGAACCTTGAAAAGAAGCATGTGCATAACATTACATCCACGTAGATATTCCTAATTTAGAGTGCAAATAAAATTAAAATAAAAATGTACCTCTGCTTGGATAACTTTGATGAGCAAAAGGATATGGTAAACACTGCCAGAGAGTTGTGCTAACAATCGGCATCGGTCCAAAAAGGCCTGTGCTGACTCAAGACGTATTAGAAGCTTACTCCAAAACAGTGTCAGTTCCCTGCAAATTAAATGAAAACAATTAAACTCAACTGGGTTTTTTTTAAATATAGGCAAAGTATATTATTAAGGAAATACAAAAAAAGATCCATGCAAGTCACAATATATCACTAAATAGAATCGGGTTCTTATGAAGAAAAACGTGCAAATCATCCGCATTAACCAATGCAAGAGGCACTAAAAGTTCATTTCAATTTCTTAGTAACTTTAAAATATTCTTGTACTCAAATTGTATGCAAAACTACATATTTTAAAATATATCAAATTTGAAAAGATTCAGCTACCGCTATTAATAGGTTGTTGAAATTAGAAAGACGCCTAAATACATATTGTACACGCACGCCATGGTTACGGAAAGCATGCCACCTAGAGGCACATCGCATTTAGTAAAACTTTTTTTTTTTTAAATGTCGTACCAGGCACAATACACGTCCCCTTGGAGAAGCTGGCGCTTGAAAAAAGCAGTGCAAAGGCTCAGGGCACCTTTTTCATTTTCTTCAGATTCTAAGTTACAAATCATATCCAAAGCATCTTTGCAGTCGATCTCCTTTATCTGAAATAGACAGATAGAACACATTTCCTGGCTTAAAAACAATCGCATTCTGAAAATGCTCAACCTTGATGATCATGATGATAATGTAAGACGTCTAACAAAAGCTTTTGGTACAACCTTTACATTGAAATGTATCGGGGTTTTTTGTTTTTTCATTTTATTTAAATTGTCTTCCCAATTCATTGCTCCCGAGCTAAAAATCAATTATAGGACATAGGAATAAACACTTACCTCTTGCATGAGTTCTTGTTGTGACATTGTCTCACACAGACACACGAGGTAAATCTGCTTGAAATTCTTTTTTCCACCAAATTCAGGAAACTCCGCACATGTTTTTGCAAGCACTGCAGCTTTTTCCACACACTTCTGTTTGATAAGGTGCTTTATACGCATATCAAGCATTGTAGGTCCTTCCTGAGCTAGGAGCTCATGAACTGGAAACGAGTACACAAATATTAGGTGGGGAAAAAATGGGCAGAAAAAAAAAACCTTTAACGATTTGTATCATACTTATTCACAAAATCAATACAACAATACATCAAACACCAGCATGTTTTACCTTTCTCAATATCGGGTTTGTTGTTTGAAAGAATTTCACACAGAGTAGGGTTGGTCCAAACCCCACTTTCATTAGCTAGAGCCATCAGAGTACAAAGCTGCAAATTCCCATTGCCCTGGAGAATACCATGTGCCACCTGTGAGGATTATGATAGAGAGGTGAGAAAATTCGCATCTGTTAGTAAAATCCTGCCGTCTAACAAGAATTGGCATGTGTGGCTAGTGGAAATTATGTTTTATATTACTTCCATGTCAAATTCTAGACAAAACTGTACAATTCAAATTATCCAATGCATTGGCCCATCTAGAATATTTTTCTACAGAGCAATGACATACAGTAGATCTCAGCCTCAGACAGATCATTGCTTCGAATAGTACATTTAAACTGAAGCAAATAAACATGGGTCTCTAACCTTGACAGATGACTGAAATTCTTCCCATAAGGCACAAGGTACATTCAGCGAAGGTGAGAGTAAAAAATCCAGACAACTCCTAAAATACAGGAAATAATTTCAGTCCCTTTTTTTTTTATTTTGTACAACAATACACTCATCATATTTCAGTCATTTCTACTCACAAAGCTAACTTCTCAAGGACAACCGTGACATGTTCACATTCGGGAAAAAGAAATGGGGTGGCCTCGGCAAAGCATAGTATAGCCACTGTATACATCTCCAGCAAAGGTAGAGGATCTTCCTCTGACTTCCACTGGCCTCCATGCTCCACAAGTATCTGTTAACAGAGGGGAAAAAATGTACTGTGTAATGATATTCAGTTTGTTAAAAGCAGGTACAGTATCAGCCCTGTTTCTTATTGACTTTTCACACTAGCTACTATCAGACGAGACTTTACATTCATTCATTCATTATCTAGCGTTTATCCTGTTCAGGGTCGTGGGGGCGCTGAAGTCTATCCCATCTAACTTAGTGTGTGAGTTAGGGCGGGGTACATCCTGTACAATCAGCAGTTAATCACAGCACTAACACTTGGATACAGACAACCATTCACACACACATTCACTCCTATGTACAATTTAGAGTAACACATTCACCTATGTACAATCACATGTGTTTGGAGGCGGGAGGAAACCCGGAGAAAACCCACGCAAGTACGGAGAGAACATGCAAACTCCACACAGAAACACCCTGGGCAGGAATCAAACCCATAACCTTCTTGCTGTGAGGCAGGTTGTTGAGAGAACAACTCTGCCACCATGCCACCCCAGATTTTACATGACTAATGAAAATGTTTAGGATAGACGCGCTATTGAAATCAGAACCGTTCTACTTCAGTTTGTTTAAAAAAAAAAATGGAACAGGTGAACACAGCTCGGGTGCCAAACTCAAAGTTAATCACTTTGGTTGAAAGTATCTTTATTCTCTTGGGGATCAGAACAGAAACACAGGGGGAAGAAATACTGTAAAAAGGCAGCTCTGTAATAGATGTTATAACTACATACAACCCTAATGTATTAGCATTGACAACATGTGCAGGTCAAAGTATTGATTCTCTGCACACATGCCCAGAAAATGGATAGCATGGAAATTTGTCTTACATAAAGCATGCTGGAATTGATTTTTTTTGTTCATGTAAGCTTTAATTTGCAAAAACTGACACTACGAACTGCGTCTTCGAAACTATGCATAAAGATTTTCCCAATTTCCTTAACAAATATGACAAATGATTTTTTTTATTGTGAACCCAAGTCATTGTCTAACCTCAAAGCCATTGAGTCTGAGGACAGTGCCAAAACCAAATTAAATCTGGGTCACTGACCAACCGTTTACGGACCACACTGTCTGTGACTGGAGTATAAATGCTTAGAATGGGACATTTAGAGAAACCCTGAAATAAATATATCCTGTTACTTTTGGATACACTGATTGATAACTTTACAAAAAATAGTATTTATGTTATGTAAGTCATTTAAAAGTCACAAAAAAAATGTAAGCAATGTAAAACTCTCTTTTAAATACATTTTAAGTAAATTGTCTGTTTGAATTCCACCTACAGAAGCCTAAGATTTACCCCCAACTTAATAGCTGTCATTGATTTGTCATTACAGTGTTATATGTCGTTTTCATTAAGTTCTGTTTAAAACTGTTATGTAGAAGTAAAATGCAAAAATTAATGTTGAAACGTTATTGATTTTTTAAATTTATGCATCTTATTCCATATCTGGCACATGTGCAACTTATGATCACTGACCCTCCACAGCAATGAATCCAAACATCCAAGCATATTATATAAAAGCCATCATTCAAAATAGAGAAATATGGTGCACGAGGAGTCTATTTTTATATGCTATTTCAAATGCTACCATTTAATACATTCACACCTTCCCTGTTAGTTTGAGGACAGCCTCCTAATCGTTCAACGATGATCGTGTTTGCAAAGAAGTTTTATAGGAAGTGAAAAACTAACTGATCGATGATTTCAGATTAGTTAATTTTTTTTGTGAAACGGAAAATTGTCCATTTAACGTCTTAGGATGAACTATTTCTATACAAAAATGATTAGCTAAACAGTTAGCTTTAAGTTAAAAGTCTATCCTGAAAAAAAGCCAGGTATCCACAAAAGTTATCTACTTAATGTTGAAAGAAAAAAGTAGCATTCAACAGACATCATCATCATCATCTTGGATGATGTACATAACCGACCATGATCAGAGAGAACATTTAGGTCAGCATGCATGGGTCTTCCTAGCCTGCTCAAATTGTTTAAAAATAAAATTGGTTACATTTTTACAAGGCTGGGGTGGAGCATTTTGTGGTTATACTAGGTTGTTAAATTTATCATGCCATGGATTTTTCCTTGTGCCCCTGCCTGTATGTGCATATTAAATAAATTCCTGTAATATCCTAAGCTCACTCACAGATGAAGGTGATCTTTTACCCTGCCTGCTTGTAACACTAGTTCTTTGCCTCCATATTGCCCACCCCAGTTCTCTGACCAGCTCGACCCAATTCCAATAAAATTTGTCCTCACTGCAAGTCAGCATCGATTAGCTAGTTAGATACTGCAATCTTAATTTCAACAATCTGCTTACTCCATCCATACACAGAAACAGCACTTCTACCTATTCGTGCACAACTAGCTTTAGGAAAAATGCATACATTAAACCGAATGGAATGCAGGGAAAAAAGCAACTACAACGTTTGCCATTCATTTCATGAACGGCTCTGTAACGCCTTTTAAAACTGCAGAAGTAGCATTTATGCACCGATTTCATTATTCGAACCTAAATTGGGTTTACTGTTATCACAAATAACTTCGAAACGTTTATAGATGCCATTGCAGTTCATTTGTCTGTGTGGTTGATCGTATCTCAGGTCGAGACCCTCCCTTATTATCAATGCAATTAAGCGTTAAGGTGCCACAAAAAGCTAGCCAGCTAGCCTCTTAGCCGAGCAGCTATCGGGGGAGGGGGGAGGGGGGGATTTGGCAGACTACAACATACCTGCTACTTTTGCAAAAGAAATACAGCAGTGTGGAGCCCTAAACAAGAAGTAAACCAACCGATTTGAATACATGAGCTATTTTTTCGATTTTATTACAGACGCACGCTGCAGTGGACTCGACCGCCAAGGCATTCGCTTCTAACCGGTCAACGGACCGACAGTCTGCAGGACAGCGCTAACGGAATTAGCCATCCAAGCTAACCCGTTCTCTGCGATGATGGAGACGTGCAACTCCACTAACAATCTGCTTCAAAACGAGCTGGCAAAATGAAAGGAAACCCCAAACCTGACAAAATCCGTGGCAGAAGCTAGAGGAGGCGTCTAACGCCGAGTCAGCGCTTTCACGTAACACCGTGGTTAATTCCTGGAACCGTTTTTTCAGGGCCACGGTTTGTTCTCTTCTGTTGTATTCTTTCTCAGCCTCCTCCTCCGCCATCTTCACAACAATCACGGCCGCGCGCGCCCGCTAGGCCCTGCTCTCGCGGTCGGTGCTGCGCGCGCGCCCGCGCACTGCGTGCTCGACGCCTCATTCAACGTGAGCGCGCGTACTGCTCATACCGGGGTCTGGGTGGATGTCAGAAAAATGTACATTTTTGGAAATATGTTTTTGTCAACTGTAGTGTAAACTGTCAGCACATCCATGCAAAGTTTTCATTCATACAGTACAGAACAGTTCTTTTCTTCACCTATACCGGTTTTGTTAGGATGCTGTGGTCAAAGGGCAAGGTCAGAGATGATTACAGGACCCATTAAACAAATCAAGTTCCTTGTTCAACAGCCCTTCATGTTGTACCAGGGCTTAAACTCAGCACCTTCTGAACTGTAGCTCAAGTTCTTAACAATTGATGCACAACAGCTGTAGAAATTAATCTAAAAGTCTACAGAGTAGGTCAATTTAAGTCCTGAAAGCCTTAAAATTCTACTCTGTCACAATTAAAAAATTTGTGCAGCTTCTCGTAGACAAGGCAGGGGACATCTTGGACAAGATGCAGTGTAACTGCACGCATACACCCATTCACACACTATTGACAATTTAAACATAGTGTCAGACATCCTAAATCACATGTCTTAGGTCTAAGGAGAACGAGCTCTTTTTTTTTTCATTTTAGTATATCACCTAGTAGTTTGTGTGTTGTTTAACTAAATCTATAAAAGTTCAAAGAGATAGATAGATAGATAGATAGATAGATTAATTGAACACATACATACAGTATATACATCGTTGCAGCATATGATTTTGTTTTTAATGACATTCGACAATTTGCACTGGATATGGTTTAGGGTTCTATAATAAGATAAGCAATTACATCTTCAACAAACACTAAAGCCAGAATATTTAGCATACACAAAAACAAAGTTGTACATGTCGTCTAAAATTCATTCAAGGGATTTTTTTTCACATGCTAATCAAACATCTTCGTTTCAAAGTCATGATAACTAAAATTTATGATGGTAGCAAGTGCTGCAATGGCAGTCCGTGTGGTTCACTAGTTTTACGTCATTAACATAAACCTGTGGGAGCAGAAAAGGAAAAATATCAGAAAAGCCTGTAACACTTTACAACAAAGGTTTGTATCAAGAATAGCATTCGATTTCATTTGTCTTACCCGTTTAAATTCTTTGGCTACACAGCATGTGGCTTCCGATGTGATATTCTTTGGGACAAGCATAGTTTTCTTGGACCTCAGGGGAGTGGGGTAAGCTCTGGAAAAGCAGCATCCCATGCACTGATACACGGGGGCACCAGGTTTTGAGAAAATATTGTTCTCCTTGAGTTTGCACTCGTCACAGCCATCTTATTGGACAGTAGTATCAAGATAAAAAATAAAAAAATTCATATGAATAATGCATATTCGTTTATCTTTATTACTATTATATGCTGTACTACGCTTCCACATAATAAAGGTATAAACTTACAGTCGTTTGGATAAAGTTGGCCGATTTCCATTAGAACAGACAGTAAAAGGATTGTTGCTCCAGTGTATTTAGGAATGAGACTCATTCTAGCAATCGACAGTCTGCAAAAGAGACTATATACATTACAAACAACTTTTCTGTAACACAGTCAAAATAAGCTAAGTATTTTAATTCATTTATTATTACGTTATTAAGTATATCACATTTCAATCACTGTAAAGAATTTTCAAATACTACCTTTATTCTTCACACCAAAAACTCACCAAAGTCTCTGTTATAATTGCGTCTCACTATTTTTATAGCCTCTATTAACCACACCTACTGAACAAAACGAATCGTCCTGTCAGTTGATTCATCGTATGACTCACTGGCCTCTATCTGATCTTATAGTCCATTAAATTAATGAAAGGAAAAAGGGAATATGCACCGTTGTAAACAATATTCGGTTTCGATAATACAGGTGTGGATTACACTGAACATTATTTAAGACATGACTGATAATATAATCATGTAGAATGCAGTCGTGTATCCACGCAGCCATTTTTTGATCTGTTTCACATTATTATACTGAGTGCGCCTGTTTTCTGCAATATAAATACATAGGATTGTATTTTTAACCATACAGACTAAAATGGCGTCAATGTGGCGCCATTAGCTTATGGAATGTCTAGGTTATTATACTGGTCCTTTTTATGAATAGTGTTAGAAAACTAGAAATGTTGATGAATTTTATACAGCTTTTATAACCTTTTTAACGATTTTTATTAAGTAATGTTACAGAACTTGTGGCAGCCATATATTTTTCCATTCTTCTTTTTTACATTCACAGTAAGAAGGTCATGGGTTCGATACCCGCCCAGAGTGTTTCTGTGTGGAGTTTGCATGTTCTCCCTGTGCTTACACGGGTTTCCCCTGGGTACTCCAGTTTCCTCCCGTCTCCAAACACATGTGATTGTGCATAGGTGAATGTGTTACTCTAAATTGTACATAGGAGTGAATGTGTGTGTGAATGG
>JAOUQX010000002.1:11882853-11894129 GCA_028566295.1 Liobagrus marginatus
TCATTCTAAAACAAATTTGTATTTATAGTAGGCGGTTGAATAAAATAAAACAATACGAGTTTAAAGCACTAACACTGCGATCCAGCGCGCTGTTACACTCGGACGTTTAAACGTTTACAAAGGGACACAAAAAAAAGACATTTTTAAAAATGCTCTACGTTGCCTCCTGGTGGCCAAACTGGTTAATCTAAACCTAGGCGCTATTTAAAAAGCAAGACTGCGAAAATAACACGAGTGCGGTTTTTGAGATTGTATTTTCAGAAAAAAAACATCGCGCTATATTCGGCCCAATACGGTAAAAGCTTTTGAGACGCAATACAAGCGTCAAGGTGTAACAGATGGAGCTGTTGTACATCCATCCAACCTTCAGAGGGAGCCCTCTCCCGAATATTGACCGTTTGTTTTCTTCTGTGGTGACTTCCTGTTTGCTACCATACTGTATTTAAACCGTGAAGTTTAATACTATCTCTCATTCGGAAGTATTTCCAGTTTCCTTTGCTTTACCAAGCGTTCTTGTTCCTTAGTTATTGCCATATTGTTATGACCCTTGTGCTTGGCTTGTGACTACTGATTACTGGATTAACGTTTTCATTGTTTGACTGATTTCTGATTTATTTCACAGCCGTCGGTTTTATTGATAACGATATGGCCTGGTGATTTGGATTATTTAGCAGATTTATTAAACTCCGCCTCCATGCATGTCGTCACATGTGACTTACACACACTAGGCACCCGCTTCATATTTCCTGCTCTCATAACCTTTATACATGAAATCTTCTATGCGTCGTATTAAATCGGATTGATCAAAGAAAATGAGATGGAAATATGTATTTGTCCCAGCGTTATCAGCTCTTACTTGGGTTTCTCGAGAGGTTCTGGTTCATTCCGTCCTTCACCGACAGGACTTTTTTCAGCTTCTTCAGCCGTCAGGAGGTGGAGCTCTGCCTCTACTTTCCCCTAAAACATGGATACAGCGTCACTGATAAACGTGTTCTAAGGAACGAAATAGGTCACCCCGTATCTGCGTTTAATATTGAATGATTAGTGTAGTTTATGAATGGTGTTGGCTTTATGTACCGTGATTTCCATCTCATCATTTTCATCTCTGGCTATAAATGGCCACCAGCCCTTGATTCGTTTCTGCTTGAAGATGTTAACCATTGGCATGTCTTGTTCATTAAGAACCATGTCGAGAGTACACTGCTTTGCAGTTTTTGCACCACGTGGAAATCTGTTTAAGTCTAATTCGATTGCACCTGAATGGGAACGGAAAGAGTCACGCAAACGCAGGAAAGTCATTTAGTTCCGATCAAAACATTGAGTTGAATCGAACTGAATCTCTGAATGAATTCAGCTAAGCGATGAATTCAATTCTCACCCAGAAAGTCATCGGCAGAGAAATGATCCGCATCCCAAACTTGCAGATTCAGACGGGCCGGGATCTTGTACTCGGTCTCGTCCCAGGAAAACATGGATTCCTTCTTTGAGATGACAATTTTTTCTTCAGCCATTAAATAGTCAAAGGGGTAAATGAAGCGCCAGTTGAAGTTTCCTTCCCCGGTCAGGGAGTGGTAATGGACATCTGTGTCTTGCTTGTCTTCTTGTTGACCTTTAAGCCATCTAAAAAGCGCAAAAGTTATCCTTCATATGGACATAACGGCAAAAACGTTCAAATCAATGACGCGCGCTCGTTATTGAAAACAAACGCATTTTACCCTCTCACAAAGATATCGCTGGACTTTTCGCCTGTAAATATGTCATCGTCTTCCAGGACAACCTCATCTGTATTCCAAACGATTACCCTGAGTTCGAACCTGTCATTTAAACAAAAAACAAAACAAAAAAAAAAAAACAATCGTGTTTGAATTATTATTGAATATTCGCCAATATTCATTTCTAACTTTTAAAAACGGATTATAGGATCTTAAATAAGTGTTCATGTAAGCGTCCTACTTCTTCGGTTTGCGTGGCGAAATATCAAGAGCAGGTCCAGGTGCAGCCATGTCTTTTGGAAACATGTCCACCCACATTTCAATTCTTCCCTAACAAGGAAACGAGTCAAACATAACAGTCGAGAAGGATTTTGTGCCTCTTTACTTTGAGTAGAAGACCAAGTGGACCAAAGGTCCATTGTTCTGACTTAGATATAGAATTCCAGGCATTGGAAATACCACGCCGTTAGATTTACAGAGATAGGCCACTGACCTGCTCTATCCCGGGTTTATCAGGGTTTAGTAGAGGTCTTGTTTCTACGTGTTCATGGACAAGTTTGCAGCCTATGCGTGGAATGTCCTCCCAGTGATTAAGAACCGCTAGAGCAAGGTGCTCATCTGTCTGTTTCTTAAGCCCTGTTAGATACATCATGATTAACATGTAAGAAGATTTTCGTTTTTGAATAAACTCAATTTGATAAGTGATCGTTGCTACTCAATGTGGAACACACACTGACAGGGTTTAACAATCGTTCTCATTTTTAATTGACCGTGTCAAGTATTTCTGCTTTACTGAACCTGGTTATGTTTATGTGCATATAAGTGCATACCATTTTCATCCTCAATCTCAGTTGGACCTGTATAAACTCTATTTGCCACCTTCACTCTTCCTCCTGGGCCATACTGGGGTGAATCTAATTTTCCATCTTTGCAAAGTTTTGATAGGATATTAGTTGGTTTCATTGGGTCTCTCCAAACATTGTAACCATGTCTGGCAAACAAAAACAGATAAAATAAGTAAAGACAAAAAAAACACCCATTATGTTTAAAGTTAAAGTAAAGTTAAGTTTATTGGTCACATGCACATCATACAGTACAACGTACAGTGAAATGCTTTGGTTCCGCATATCCCAGCATACAAATTTGAACGCTGGGGTCAGAGCGCAGGGTCAGCCAGAACAAACGCCCCTGGAGCAGGTGAGGTTAAGGGCCTTGCTCAAGGACCCAATGACAATGGCTTGCCTGGTGCGACGCTTGACCCACCGACCCTCTGATCACTGACCCAGAGCCTTACCATTGAGCCACCACCACCGTGCACTTTTTTTTTTTATGTGTGCATTGTTATGTGACTGCAAATTAGTTTGTACATATACATATACATATTTTTACTGGCAGATAAAGCACTTACATTGCATAGCTCGAAGTGATTCCGCATGTAGCCCTGTGTTTGCTGTAGTAACGGTTCTCCAAATCAATTTTTGTCTCCCCAATTAAGTCATCAGTTCCGACCAAATCCCAGTCATAGATGGACACGGTGAGGGTGGAGTCCATGGGAAATGTAGCCTCAAGATCAAATGATCTAAAAGGGAAATGGATTTTTTTTTTAACAGCATATTTATAGCCAAATGCAGAGATACGTATTAATATTGTTTTTAATGTTTTTTTCCAGTAAGCTTGGTTCTTCTCTATCAACAGTAACTTCCTATAAACATACTTTCCGAAGACAGGATTGAGTTGTTTAGAGATGTAGTTTTCTTTGTCTTTGACCTCGGACTTTCCCAACTTAATTGCGATGTATGGATCTGCTTTCCCGTTTATATCAGCCGGGTGCAGATCAGTAGCCTGTGATGAATTCATTTTAGTTCAGATTTGATGCATAAGACATCTTAACCTACATCGGTATTTATATCTGGCTGTACGTACCCTTATGACATAGACTCGAACTAAAACATTGATCGGGTCGTTGTGCGGAATGTTCTGGAAAGTTCCCATGTTGGAATCCATTCCGATTTCTCTATACAGATCATCTGACACTTTGAACATACACAAGGAACCCTAAAATTTGTAAAGCAATGAAATAAAAAACAAAAACAAACAAATAGTTAGATCGATATATAAGAAACGAATCATATTTCTGGTTATTTTAAAATTGAAAGACTTACCTTAAATTTGCCAACAAGTCTGTCATCATCCATTACAGTCTCATCATCATCACCACTCTTTCCTCGATAAAGATTAAACGTGTGGAGCCAGTCCTCGAAGTAATCAAATTCACACTCGAGCTCTCTGTTAAACACCTGTTTGAATACAAACAAATGCATTTATTTATGAAAAGCATGAAATTTGTTCATAAATATCCCTGAAATGATTTGATGTAGTCCATACATCCATCAGCCCAACCCTCAATAAAAATGAGGGAAAGTCTAATAGCAATTTTTTTACCTTTAGCTCCTCAATTTTAGGCTTTTTCTTTTCAGCTAAACCTTCCCCTAATTTGTTCTTGTCCTTGGCTTTTCCTTTTTTCTTCTTGTTTCCTTTAGCGTGGGATTCGAGTTTGATATCTGTTTATAGGTGAGCAGGACAAAAAACACCCGAGGGTGCCAACACTTAAGACATACAAGCTATATAGAGAAATTTAACCAGTCTGCAGATTAACGCACAAATTAAAAATATCAGACAATAAAAGGCTATAATCAGACATTGTATTTGTAATATTCGTGAAACTAGTCATCGATAAGTTGACGTGCCACAATGATGTCATATTGGCATTTAAAATTTACATTTACATTAATAATGAATATAGTAAAAATGGAATCATTTACGTATGATCAGTTACATAATACAAATAATTTATTAATGATATTCAGTAATGAATGCTTAATGAATCATTTGAACAGGTACATTTTGTTGTTGTTGTTGTTGTCTTTACCTGCTCCATCTGCATCCATGTCCTCTCTGTCCTCCGCCTCTGCCTTTTCAGCCTCTTGTGCTTTTAGGACCTTTAAAATATAAATCATGTATTTATTCATATCTATTCAAACAATCGATGAGTCTTAACACTCGGGTCATAAAAACGGTCTCTTACCTCCATGAGCGTTTCGATCGATGCAAAGTATTTGGACCACCAATCCAGCATGCTCTCATCTAGCTGCTCTTCCTCAACCTCTTCCCCCTTCTTCCTCTTCTTTTTCCCCTTTCCATCCTTGTCATCATCAGGCTGCGATTAAGAGGAAAATATTTACTTACTGTTCACATTAGATGAGGCGTACGCTAACAACTTCATTTATATCAGGTTTAGTTTAACGTTTGACTGAATGTCTTGATAAAGCAATACGGAGACGGCATGTTGTCTGACTAAGACCCGAAACCAACCACACATAGTGGTACAGTACGTACTTACCATATCAATCTTAACAACTGCATCAGAAGCCTGTTGAGGTCAAACAAAAAATGATTGTATTTCTACAAGATAAACGCTCCTACCTTCAGAAAAGATACAGTATGTTTGAGAAATATTAAAAGCAGAGGTGTATATACTGTATATATGTGGTACATACTGAGTCAAGCTTGACCATTGTCTCCACCTTCTTCACAACTGATTCGGGTTCAGTGTGGATCACAATTTCCTCTGCAGGCCAAAGACAGAATACCACATTTTTTTTCTTTTATTTAATTTTTTTTTAAATTTTGCTCTACACCAGGGGTCACCAACATGGTGCCCACAAGGACCACATGAGTCGCCCACGGGCCCGTTTTAAATATAGCCCACCGTAGCAACACTTACCAGTGAGCTGCATCTATTTCTTTGATTGCTATTCTTTTTAAAATCAGACTTGCATTAATGTAAATTTGAAAATATAATTACTTATAAAGATTTATAGAAATAAAGTGTTACATATTGCTATTTATCTGTTTCCTACCTTGTTCAATCATTGCTGATAATTATTGTGAGAAATCATTAACATGATCAGCGTCTTCACATATATGAATAACATTAATTATAAATAATAACATCATTAAAAGTCAATTGAGCAAATTTGTTATTTCAGAAGTGAATACCAAACTGGTAACTCTTCACATTAATCGCTACCCAAGAAGTAGCTCTGTTTATAAAAGGTTGGACACTCCTGCTGTACAGTCTACGGCACTTTAAAGCACTCTAACCTACCTTTACCTTTGATCGGGTTTTTTTTTTTGCTATCAAAAACTTTTTCTTATCAGCTTCCTATTTAAGAGAATGAAACTGCTTTTATGTCTCAAGAAACGATCAAAACTCCAGACTCCATTTCCTTTGCTCCTTCATCAAGGATTAATCATATACCCACCCATAGCAGACCAATTGTTGACACTCTTGTCTTGTGGTTTGTAGATGAATTTGCGCAACGTTGTGACTGCGTGGGAGCCAACCAGTGTATAACGGCCAAAAGCTCTGCAGTCCACAACTCGAATATTCAGAGGAGGATGAAGAAGCTCATTCTCTGGCAGGTCCTAATAACCGAAATAAAAAGAAATAGCGCTGAAAATTATATCGTTTTTTGGAATGTATTCTCAGTTTTTAAAATTGGCACGACAACTGAAACCCACCACTTCAAACCATTTGACCAGCGTGCTAAAATTAGGATTTTTGTTGTAGTTAGGAATGAGAGCTGACTGTATCCCTTTTCCTGCACATTCTATGTCCACTCGAGGTCTGTCAACTTGGGTAAGGTTTACTCTCTTCAAGTCCCTGAGGCCCCAAAATAAAACCTGAGAAAATGTATTCATGAATTTATTCATCAATTAAATTTATTTTATACATGTATTTGTTAGTGTGTTGACTTTAAAATAATCTGTATTTCTAGCACCACTTGTGCTTGCATGCAGAAAAGAGCGTCTCACCTCAATGCGGTATTTGCTCAGGACTGGCCTAATGCCAATGGGAACGGGTAGAATTGGACCACGGTCCATATCTGTGGGTCCATCTATGGGAGGGAGATCAGCCTTTCCACCTGGTCCAATCTAAAATATTTGTTCCATATTGTATCGTTTTAATTACTCATGGTGGCATTCATTTAATTGTATAAATCGGTCAAGTAGATCTATCCCTGTAGTCTTATCACCTGCAGTAGTTCAAAAGCTGCAAGCAGTTCACCAGCAGTGCAGTTTCCACGGTACACCTGGTAGTACTCTAGCTGAGGAGGGAATCGTGGTGGGCCGTAATGCTCATCTGACATCTTCGTTATTGGCTTTGCAAACGTCCTACCCATGAAATCAGCTTTACCCTACAAATAGATCAAAGCGTATATATATTGACACACTGTCTTGTTTTGGAGCATGCTGTCAAAATGGTAAAGCATTTCATTACCTACCATATTGTCTTGGTCATAGATCTCAATGACAATAATTGGAGGGTCATCCCTCAGCTCACTAGCCTCACCATATAATTCGACATTGTCAAATACTAGAAGTTGATCCCATGTGGGGCACAAGGTCTCGTTTACAATCTGTAAGAAGACATTTAGATGATATGAATTCAATAATATGGACATTTTTAAGGTAGAAATGTGTTATTATAAAGAGGTGAGTCTTACCTCTGTGACCTGGCTGTGAGTTGAAAAAAAGACTCTGGCAAAGGGGTCTGAAAGACCGGTGCTATCTGCTGCAAACAGGCTCCTTGCCTGGTACATGTGTATTCTCAGCTGGAAAATTTGCTTCACTGTAAAAAGCCCAAAAAAAAAATCAATTTGTTAAATTATAGACAAACAATGATATTTGATTAAACATTAATTTATTTATTTTTTAAGTTCAGTTTACTGATGTAGATCAAGCTGATTGGTGGTGACGAGTGCATTCCTGGGCCTTTGACAGCCTTGTTCTCCTCAAATCCATTTGGTAGTCCAGTTAGAAAGTCTTTGCGCTGCTTGTTTAGTCCCAGCCAGAGGTACATTTCAGTCTTGGCTTGGACAGTCCAGCCTGCTGGTCCAAAGCTCTTTTTACCTGGGAGCTAGAGAAAGTGACATAAAAAAACATTTTAAATATTTAGAACTAAATCATTTTTTTGAAAAGGCTGATACGGGATGATTAAAACTTCTTGAGTATATAAGAAATTAATTGTTTACTGGATTAAATCTCACCTTGAAAAAAATGGTCTTGACCTTTCCACAGTCTTTTCCTGTCTCCTCCTCCACACTAGAGAAAAGGAGGTCTTTGGAGGGCACTCTAGCATATGCGATGCGTTTCCCATTGCTGAGCATCCATATGTAAACATCTGGAATACTGTGTTGAGGCTGCAATAATAATAATAATTTGACATATTGCAACATTTTTAGACTATCAAATAACATATTTATTTATATGCTATATGCTATACTAGCCCAGGGGTCGGAAACCCGCGGCTCGAGCCGCAAGTGGCTCTTTCATCCCTCTGCTGCGGCTCCATGTAGAGTTGGAAAATATATTTATTTATTATTATAAATTAATTTAAATTATTTTATTTTCGTTAGTTAGTTAAAAAAAATTTATTAAAAATTGTAAGATTATGATGCTCTTGTAATATTAAAATAAACTGTTTATTTTTTTGTCGCTCTAAAACGCGTCATAACTGCCGAAATCCGCGATTAAATGATGACGTCACACAGGAGCAGCCGCCATTTTTGGTTTGCTGCAGCCGGCACGTTAAAATTTTGCTTTCATGAATACAAAGAGGACTCAATTAGACATTGAACATTTTATTTGAAAGTAGCCTTCAACCCAGCGTCTTGTTTGTTAAGGTTAGTTCAAACTGTTCAAAATATTTTTGTTTGCACAAATAAAATTTCGTTTAGTCGGTAGGAGTTCATTGATTTAAGAAGTGCTAACATAAACACACTACAGTTTTTTCTATACTTTTCATAAAGGTAAAAAAATGAAGTGTTATCTTCATTTTAGATGTCAAAAGGGTTTTATGGCTCCCTCTGCCTTTTTTTCTATGGGAAACGTCTCCAAATGGCTCTTTGAGAGTTTAAGGTTACTGACCCCTGAACTAGCTCAAGAAACTATTTGTTGTTATTTGTCAACATTACCTCATCAGACAGAAATCTCAATTTCTGGAGGAAGTTTTGTGCCAATTTGACTTTATCCTTGACAGTTTTCTTTTTCACCTGAGATCGCATCGCCTTTGCTTGTTGTGCCATAGTTTCCTAAAGTCATAATTCAACAGTATATAAAAATAAATCACAACATACAAAAATTAATCATATTTCACATCTTGTAGCTAGTTTGGGTTCCCTACCAGCTCCCACATGCATAATTTAATCCTTTCTCGATCCAACTTTGTGATTCCAGTCTGGTTTTGGTCCTTGTTTGCCAGTGTTACAAAGTTGCTAAAAGAGAAGAATTTAGTTTATGAACGTATAAAATAAGACCATGTAATTATATGAAATTTATTGCTTTGTTTATATACACTGTTTTGTTCAATAGATAGTATGTTATATTATTATTACTAGTATCTATTACTATTGGGATTTATATATTGTCATAAACATATTGACTATAGATGTACATTTGTAATTAGTAATTACTGTACGCACTGTTAATAGTATTTATAGGAAACCAACCCCCCCTACAATCCCTTTGACTTTGACTTTAGATGGTGCCAGATAGTGGTCAAGGTTAGCTGGAACAATTTGCTGATTACCTTGCTTTATTTATACTTTCTGAACCTGGTCTTTAAATGAAGGGGACGTGGTTGCTCAGTGTTTAAGTTGTTGAACTGATGAATGTGGGCTTGATTTCCAGCACCACCATGCTGACACATCTGGGCCCCTGAGCTAGGCCCTTAACCCCCTAACTGCTCAGTTGAATAAATGAGTTATGTGCCGAATGCCAGAAATGTAAATGTCAACGGTGCATTGAATCAGTTCTTTGTTGTTGGGGGACGAGTCAAAACTTTTTAGGCCAGCCATCCTACCATTCAGGCGAAGATTTGGGAAATCCAACCCTATAGTGTGTGTGAAAGGGAAACGATTCAAACCTGCAACCACTGCTCAGTTCTTCTAGAACTCCTCTGAGCCTACGCTCAGGAAAAGCCTTCTCCGTTTTAATAATTTCCTGAACATCATTCAGTCCTTCTTCCTTTTAAGAAATAATTACAGATTCCGTTTTAGACATCTAATCATGAATAGTGATATTGTGCAATATATCTTAAATTCCCCCCCCAAAAAATGTAACCCACCAATTTATCTGCAATGCGGTCTATTATGTTTGCATTGTATAGCCTTCTTCTCTGGTCTTGCCACCAGCTCTTAATATAAATACAGGGCTTTCTCTCAAAATATGGAAGGTGAAAGTAGTTCCTGGTAGGTGAAAAAAGTAGAAAATAACCAACGATAACCGTAACTGAAGTGTGATGTAGTTGGATCGAGGCGTTAACAATACCTATCAGTGATGACTGGTTTCATTGGTGGAGTGGTGGACACTGATGCCAGTTCTCCATCATCAGTCACTTCTTCATCACTGGAGGCTTGGATGAGTTCAGACTCTTCATCACCATCTCCTTTTTTTGACCGCTTTGTTCTTGGTTTGGTTGGGATATCAACATCACTGCCATAATTTCCTAGTATAAAGTATTAACCGTAGGCCTTTATCTTATTTGAACATATAAGCTGCCAAATGTTGGTTTCGTCCCCTTACCTATTGTAACTTCAAAGTTAATGGGTTTGTCACCAATCTTTCTGTCAATCATTGTTGCCTCTAGAAATGCTCCGAACAAGAAAAATTCATCGATTTTCCCAGTGGCGTTCTAGACGTATACACAAAACACATAAATATACCAGTTCTTTGGGTATTTTCTAAATTCCTATAAATTTCCCTGTACTATTCTACACAAAGCCGAGCACATAATAGTACACATTTGATACAATTTGGATATGTTATACCCAACCCAATGAAAACATACATGCTTTTTAAGGCTTATTCCAGCTCTAAAATTTGTAAGGAATAACATTTACAATATAATTCTAAAACAAATGTAAACACAATATTTACAATGTGAGCTGTTGTTTCAAAAGACTTAAAAGGCAGGAGCACAGGGAAATGATCACAGAGCCAACATTAAATAAAGATTATAATTACCTCTGAAAGGTTTGGTACTCCTTCCACTTGAACCTCAGGAGAACACACTATCTCTGGAGAGGACGTGTCCAGAATCTCCACAGCCAGGCTGATCAGCAGACGGGCCCGAAATGAAACTCCCTCTCCCAATCCCTCGTTCAGATCCTGATACTCGTCCATGAGAGTGTAGCTCCGTGTTGAACCGTACATGTTTACCCAGGCCGGCCCCAGAGTGGGGAGAAAGCCTGGCAAAAAAAAAATCAAAGGATGATTTCATAACTTTGAATCTGATAATCAGGGGTGGACTTAACCAATAAGCCCTAAGCAACTGCTTACCTCGCTTATTGGTTAAGTCCGGTTAAGGCTAATTGGTTAAATTAAAGTTAAAGTTGAGTTTATTGGTCACATGCACATCATGCAGTGAAATTCTTTGATTCTGCATATCCCAGCATACAAATTTGAACGCTGGGGTCAGAGCGCAGGGTCAGACAGAAC
>JAOUQX010000002.1:11996306-12012476 GCA_028566295.1 Liobagrus marginatus
GTGATTGGGCATAGGTGAATTAGTTACTCTAAATTGTCCATAGGAGTGAATGTGTGTGTGAATGGTTGTCTGTCTCTGTCTCTAAGTGTTAGTCCTGTGATTAACTGCCGATTGTTCAGGGTGTACACTGTCTAAATTAGCTGGGATAGAATCCAGAGCCCCTGTGACCCTGAACAGGAAAGTGGTACGGCTCTGGATTCTATCCCAGCTAACTTAGACAGTGTACACCCTGAACAATCGGCAGTTAATCACAGAATGACTAATTGCAGGGCTAACATTTAGAGACAGACAACCATTCACACTCACATTAACTACTATGGACAATTTAGAGCAACTAATTCACCTATGCCAAATTACATGTGTTTTGGAAACTGGAGTAACCAGGGAGAACACGCAAACTCCACAAAGAAAGACCCCTGGGTGGAATTGAACACATGATGTTCTTGCTGTGAGGAAGGAGTGCTAAACACTCTGCCACTGTGCAGCCCTAATAAAGAGTTGAACATATGTATATTACATTTGTACATTTTATTGTAGACTTTAAAGCCCGTGTCACCAAGAAGAGAATGGCATAGTGTTATTTATTGTCAATAACATTAACAAGTTAATAATAAGTTAGTCCGACCCAGTAGGAGCTGTTTGATGTAACTGTGTTATGATTATTGACTGTAGAATGGGAAAGGTTTTTCCATTGCTGTCTTTGGGCCTATTTCTTACCTCTCTAGACTCCTTCAGAAGATTGAAAGAAGCTGCAGAAGCGGTTCACACCAGGTCTCTGTATGTTGTTAATGGCATGCAGACAGAATTGGTTATATAAATTAATGAATGTTGCCATCACAATACCCAGTGCATCCCAGTGTTTAATCTTACCAGCTATTTTTCCAGGGACAAATCAGCCTTCAAAATCAAAGTAACGACATAATACTCCACTGCAGTTATTTGGGAAAGAGCCGTGTGGACAAAGTTACTGTTTAAATCCAGTATTTTGGCAAATACGTATACCATATTTTTTCCTCAACACTTACTTCACATAACCAATAGTGTTTGAAGTACTTTGTACAACAGGATTTTTATAATCAGTTTAAAGAGTATTTGTTTATGTGCAAAAGTGGTTAACACTCCTGCCTCACAGCAAGAAGGTCGTGGGTTTGATTACCGCCCAGGATCTTTCTGTGTGGAGTTTACATGTTCTCTCCCAGGGTACTCAGGTTTCCTCTCGCCTCCAAACACATGACTGTACATAGGTGAATTGGATACTCTAAATTGTCCATAGGAGTGAATGTGTGTGTGAATGGTTGTCTGTCTCTAAGTGTTATCCCTGTGATTAACTGCTGATTGTACAGGATGTACCCCGCCTCACACCCTATATTAACTGGGTTAGACTCCATCGCCCCCACGACCCTGAACAGGATAAACCCTAGATTTAGTTTATGCGCAACAGATTTCGCCAGAATAAGAAAATGGCCGCGAGTCATCTCGCGCTGGTGTTTCAAAAGATCCATTGTTGATATTAATAGTATTATTCTATATCCTATAAGTTAAACATGGCACGAGAACTGAAAGCTGGTCAAACATCAATACAAACGGTCGCCGTTTGAAAAGAGCTGCAACTACAACGAACTTAATACTGGTAATACTATTAATTAAAGTATTATCCTAATAGTAAAATAAAAAAAGATTACGATAGAACACGAAATATAATGACTTTTGGTATTACTTGCTATCCACATTAAGCAATTACTTTAAAAATAAAACACTACCACTTCCGGCCAGATTATAAAAAAAAAAAAAAGTGCACGCTGTATTCTGCGTCATAACGCAGCGTTCAGGTCACAGCTACGTAAACGCGTGAATTACGCACTTGTCAGCACGCGCGCTAGCGAGTTGTTTAGACTGGACCTGAACGAATTCACACAGCAGTTCCGCTGAAAGCCGGGCTCGAATTTCAAATAACACTAAGCCGTTCCGATAAGGAAACTAAGTCGAGAACGGTTCGTTGCAGCATTTTTAGATAGAATGTTCTTGTTTTAGGGCGGTAGTTGGAATAGCTTGTTTAGACACAAAAGAAGAAAGACGAGCAGGTTTCCAGCATGCGAGCTAGAATGCGACGTTAAATACTTAGCTGTTAGCATGGCGTATGTATCTTGGCACTGATAACCAAGTGTAGCTATATTTTATATATAGCTACCCAACTATAATTATATTTATTATGTAGTACCGTATAACATTGTTGTTTTTGTTGTCAGGGCTTATGCCGTCGTACTTGAAAAAGCTGGCTGCTTGTTGTTGGGCTAGCTCACTTAACAAACGGTAATGAGCGGCTTTACGAATAGGACGCCTTTCATTAGTCCACCGGAGAGTCCTGAAAACGGAGATACCGTCGTCGGGGGCATAAACTGGGGCCTCGGTAATGACAGGCTGTCGTGCTCCTACGATGAATCCTTGGCGGTGCAGTCCAATGTGGAGAAGCACCTGGGGCTGCTCCATAACCGGCAGGACACCATGGCGCTGCGCTTTGAGCAACCTTTCCGGAGCGGTGCCGAGTCCTTCATCGACAGCTCTCAGTTGGACTACAGCGAAAACAATGGAAACACGAGTCCGTTGGAGAACAGGAGAAAACACCGCTCTGGCCCTCCCAGACAGCGCTTTGAGGTCGTGGCGGAACTCGGGCCGGAGGAAGTGCGCTGGTTCTATAAGGAAGACAAAAAGACATGGAAACCTTTCGTCGGGCACGACTCCCTGAGAATCGAGTTTATGTACCGAAAATTGTTTGAACTGAGTCCGCACCAGGAGCACAGCCAAGGCCACGCGGTACCGGACGGACAGAAGCAGGGCGGACATGCGCCAGTTGTGGCCTCGGGGCAGAGCTCGGACCCGCTCGGGGAGCTCGACCTGGAGAACAGCATCGAGGCAGTGTGTGTCCGAGGAGGACTGTACGAGGTGGATGTCCGAGAGAAAGACTGCTATCCTGTCTACTGGAACCGTGAGTTTTACTTCTTCTTGATACTTAATGATCAACAAAAGAAGAAGCCGAGTTGTATCTCCGAATAGAACGTGAAAATGTGCACGCGTGGCTGTAAAGATATTGGTTAAAACTTGCTCTTGTCTTTGTTGCTCAGGAAAAAATATCTACGGTCATATGCTTTCAGCAATATCTATAATATTTGGGTTGAAGAACATCACTGATACTTATCACAAACACCCCCTCTCTGAATTGGGTTTAAAAGGTCACAGGTAAGTCAGATTAGAGCCACTGCATATTTTATGCCATTAAAAGGTGTTCTACTCACTACCGTGACTGTGCACATAATTACAGAACATAAATTATTATGGAACACATCACTTGTCCTTTTGATATTTATTGTAAGTTAGCAGACTTGCTTAATAAGGGGATGTTGCATCATTATGGACTTGCCCTGTAAAATACAGCTCATTTACACAAAGGTTTATAATTTTAAAAATTGAGAATGAATAATGACTGCAAGGAATTAGCAACATGTTCTCAAAGGCCTTCTTTGACCTTCATGGCCAAGCCATTGTTTTATTGTTTGATATAGCAGAATTCATTCCAACTTAATGGGATTCTTGTGTTCATTTAACCTGAAATGTTGAAACATTTTGAGACACTGAAAAAACCAGCTAAATCAATTTTTGATTGATTTCACATGGAAAGGGTCACATACATTTGTTTATAGTTTTCTTCACAGTAAAACATTAATGGGTATGTGACCCTCTGAACCCCTGCGCCCCCACCCCCCATGATATATATTTTAAGCAATAAGTAAACAATAATTTTCTAACATTTCATTTATCGCATAAGTGATTTAATTCTGATCAGGTGCTTCCTGGCTAGCTAGGAATTTGTGTGTGTAAGCAAACCTATGATAATGAAATTCTCCCACAAGTAAGCCCAGAATTGATCTTTGGTGCTGACTTGAATATTCAGATAAGGTGTAAAAACACCTAGAGGCTTTATTTGGCTGGGATTAAATTCAAAAGCTAGAATTCCCGTGATTTAACTTCATCCACTGCAGCCATGATACTAATGTTCTACCATCTACCTCTCACACCAAAGTCTCTACTCTTTCCACGAACTTTGTTTTGGTGTGATATTTTTTCTCTCATTTGAAGTGCTACTCGATATATTTACTCATCTGGTGTGTGTGAGAACTAAACATACTAACATACTAAACAATTACAATAAATAACCGAATGAAAGGGCTATTATAATGGTAAGCATGGGGACCATTTCCATTCATATATGCCACAGTATCATGCTATGCTTCAATTTCTGAGCAATTATAACTTGGTTATTTAGTTTTTTCTTCATCTTGCACTAGCTTCTGCCAAAAAGTCCTGAAATTATTATATATTCTACAGTTAGTCCTTGTATATGTGTATATGGCAAAGTGTGACACAAATATCCACCGTGTTTAAGGTAGTAGTACAGACTTCACTGATATTAATCCTGGCCAAATAATGCACTATTAAAATTTATTTTATTTTTTTGTAACTTTTGTCAAAGCATGGAAATCTGCTCTTGTGAATTTCTCGTGAAGCTAGTTGCCTCTTGTCCCTACAGAGCAGGACCGCATCCCGGTGATGAGGGGGCAGTGGTTTATAGATGGCACATGGACACCCATGGAGGAGGATGAGAGTGACCTTCTAGAGAAGGAGCACCTGATGTGCTTTCGGGGACAACAGATGCAAGACACCGTAGAAAATGATGTGGTGGCCATGACAGTGGATAGCAAAGATGGTAAGCAGGCAAACTGTTGATATAGCTGGTGTATAGCTGATATGGGGGTAATTTTTTTAGCTAAAGAGTAAGAACCCGTTTGTGTGTGAGAAAACGTCATCTGTGAATTTGTCTGGGATACAATATGTTGCTTGTTAGAGTTGACTGTGTATTTATAAGTTCCTTTCTACAGAGTTTATTAGCTGTATATCTTAAACTCCTGCAAGGCTTAAGCTTGGGCAAGAGAAATCAATTTTATAGCCCAGTCCAATTTTGACTGGAGGACAATTTTTTATATGTACAGAATAAAAAAATTGCCAGGTTAGGCAAATAATTTGTTTTGTTCCTGGTGGTAAATAAGTTATTTTTACCCACAACAAGAGCATTTTTGAAATGGCTGTATCTTCTTTGAGAGACAAGTTCTTGTAGTTCGTCTAGTCAGTAGACTATAGTCATTCTTAGACAAGGCCATTCCTCCTATCCCTGAAGCTGTAGTGGGCTTTACAAAGAATAATGTATGATGGAGACAGATGATTGTCCTTTCTCCTTTGTTATATAACTGAGGAAAGGACGAGTTTTTAATGTTGCTTTGACAGTTACAGTATTCCCTTGTACATAAATCTATCAGCTTTTATCAATTCGATAGCATGGCGCTTTGCTCTCCTGTCTGCTAAAATATTGGCAGCCCTGATTTCAGCTATAAATTGCCTTCTAGTTGGTGAACAATGTATAAAATGTAGTCAATATGCCATATGTGCATTTTTACAGCTGCCGCACAGTAGAACCAGTTTGTGACGCAATAAACTTGTCCTATATATAAAACAGTCACACCACAAAGCTCTAAAGATCAACTATCTGTCTACACAGGAATAGGAGAGCTATACAGTATATTGTACAATGGCTATAATTGAAGCAGATGTCGTGTGCTTCTCACTGAGCTGTTTTAGTGAGGTTTTGTAACACGACAGCTGGAGTGTGTAGTGTAAAACACTCAATATATGTTGTCCAGCTCTTTTTCTATATGCCTGGGTTTTACACACCGATATTTTACACACCCCAAATTTTTTTTATAATTTCACATAGAAATGAATTGTTCTTATAATTGGTGACTAAAGGTACCTGGGGACCTTAGCTGTAAAATATCGATGACCTAATTCTTTGGCTGTAATTGCTTTTGCTGTCAACTGTTTTAATCACAGCAAAGGGTTAAGTAGCAGCTCCATCAGGAAATATGACACGGTTGCGTCCTAAATCCGTGTTAAGCGATACACAGAATAAAAATTTGAAACCACAGGACATACAGTACGACAGTGTTGTTTAGCTGTTCTAGTCTGCCGCGTTTCTTAAGCACTGGAGAAAAACTAGCTAGTTCTGTAACATGAGCTCAAAGAGGTCATTAGGTTAGCCAGAGCAATATGCAAATGCTGTCATCATGCTGCTGTTAAGCAGTCAGAAGTTAGTGTCATTACTTTTGCTAGTTGTTAGTAATTGCTGTTTTGCCACCTTCTAGCCTTCAGGATTGTTTGCCTTATTAAGAAAGAGTAATTTAACTATGCCAGATGTTGGTGATTTAAGAGTTATCTGTTTGAAGGTTTACATCTCTTGTAAGGTCAGTGTTTTTAAGCAACGTATGCATGCCATTTGGGAAGACACAGTTTAAGGTTACTTGTTCCTATATAGTTCACTGTATTTTAAAGTCATACCAAAACACCACAGTGTTATTCTGACTGCTTCCATTTTATTACATGATGAAGGGGCTTTAACCTTTTGGACGTATTCTTCTCCAAGTAGACAAGTGCTGCTATCCACAGGACGTAAGGGCTCATTAAATGGTTTGGTGAGACTCCAAGCAATTGTATTCTTTTCAGATTCCATAATTTAAACCCAAGGGAGATTTAATTCGAACACCAGCAGTTAATATCTTTGGAATGGTGTCAATCCCTCAATTTCACTAACAGGCACTTTATGTTGATGGTGGCATTAATGACAAGGGCATTGAAGAATTCTGGTGACTAATGTTGACCTTATAAGTCGCTTTCATATTTGTTCCTTATTTGGTCACCTAGCTGAGCTTACAACAGTAAGTGTGTATGATGGATATGTTATTTTATATTGGTATATAATATTTTTATATGTAATTTTTAATGAGTCATGCTTAAATCATTTATATAACTCGAGGCATGTATATGAATTGCAGTAATATGATAACGATGGTCCTAAAATTGCCATCAAATAAAAGTGGTATAAATGGTATAAAAGTCATAAATAATGGATTAGAATGCAATACATTGATAACAATGTCATTTTTATATACTGCAGCAATCTTGCAGCTATTCTTCAACCAGCAAAGTATATATACAAGTCCCTGGATAGCTCAAGGGATGATATTGACGGCTCCCGACAGGGTTGCTGAATGGCCCAAAGCGTTCAGTTTCTCTGAAACTGGCGGTCACCTCTTTGAGTAGTTCTGCTGTGCTGATGTAATTTGCAAGTCTAATTATTTCATCAATGTATAGCCCAGGCATGGTAAGCCTGTTCAACACGATGACTATGAGCTAAAAAAAAAAAAAAATTCTCACACAACAAAACAGTGCAATTCAGTGAAAACGTCAGTGTCTTAGATTAACTTGTAAACCCAATTACATAACGTGCAGTAGTTTCAGTGGATGTGAACTTTTGTATCAGTCTACCTCCTTCAACTAGACTTGGAGGACACCTGTTCTAGTAGTTGGCTTCCTCCAATCATTTTCAGTTGTATTCAGTTCTAAGCTGTGGTGCCCTGTGCACTCGTGGTAAAATAACATTAGTCTTGGTACAGCTCTGACTTCATATCTACATGAACAGCGCAATCAGTTCAGCTAAATGTGGAGAGATGAGAGGAAAACAAGACAAAAACCTCTACACAGCATAGAATTTTTGTCCCAACCAAACATATCCAGACAGTTCCTGACCACTAGAAGCTGCCATTCTGTTTATTCTATATTTTAGATATGATGACTGAGGGGTTAGAAAACAATGCATAAATGGAGAAGTGGTCATTTAATTTTCCTGTAATACACGTTCTAGGTTGTTATTTTTTGATAAATTAATATTTTCGCCTATAGTGGTTTCACATGTTTATTATGAAACTGCTGATGAGTTATTTTATTTTAACTGATGGTAAACTCCTATAACAAACAGTAATGTGTAATTACATTTGTACTGTATGAGTTTAGTTGATTATAACTATGTATTTTAATTAAAGGCATCCCTTGTTTTAGAAAAGCCTGCATTGGGCGCATTAAAAAAAAAAAAAACTTTGAATTAAACTGCACTTTTAACAAAGTAGGCTGGTCACTACTTTATCCACTTACTGATTTTTGGCTTGTTAGCTCTCTCCCATCTCCCGCCTTTCTACCTCCCCTTTCTGTTCAATTGGAGTGGATATCAGACGAGTACTAAAAGCTACAAGCGAAAGCGTTGCCAAGGTACTGTATTTCCTTTTGGATTTTTTCTTTGAATTCTCCTCCTTTGTCTAAAAAGTGAGCCCTGCTTGCTTTAGAACAAGGCCCAGATTTTCATCAAATGATATGTTTGGATGAGATTGTTAGTGCTCAGAACCTCGCATACAAAATGGGCTGGACTCTGTTTTTGATTTTGAAGAATAAGTGACATTTTTTAATGCTTGCCATTTAATTGACATCTAACTGCACTGCTGTAATCTGGCCTTGTTCTCTTTTAATTAGCTTTAGTTTGGCCTAGTTGTAGACCAAGACATCCAGTAGGCACTGTGATTTAAAGTTTAGCGGTGTGTTTTGGTTGCTCTTTCTTCAGCTTTATGAGTAATTTCTGGTGATCTGCTCATTTCCTATCATTTTTATCTTACTAAACCATAATAGCACCGTGTTAAACTAAATGATTTGTTTGCCAGATGGCATGATTGGGTTCCTGAATGAATTCATGCAATAGCCAATAGAATCATTACTGGTCTCCTTAGCTTTCTCAGCTAACCCTGTACTGTCCTCTTCTGCACTACAATGCTTTGGAGTAGGGAGTATGATGGCAGTTACATATTCACTGAATATATTCTACCTTTCCGCAGTATGATAGCAGTCTAATTCTGATCGCTTTTTGAGCTTAACTTTCATTGCTAGTATTTTTATAGGTCCCCTTGGGATTTTTATATTTAACTGGCATACCGTTCTGTCCTTATGTGAACATAAAAGCCACATAACCCAGAGGGTTCATTCCCAATAGCCCCGTTTCATATGCAGCCTTTATTGGTACATATGAGTTTTCTTCTGGTTTAGTATGGTAATATTTTTCTGTCATAATACTGTCCTTCAGTCCCTATTCTGTACAAAGAGCTGTTCTAAGCCCCTGCTTACTCTTACCTACATGTTTCCTAACTGCTCTTCTGGTGTGTTTTGGTTCTTTGCTTTTACTTCAGATCAACTTAACCAGAGTCAAACATATCAATAATATGGAGGAGTGTGTAAGCTCTGTAAATCTTTATATCTGATATATACCTTGATTTTCCTTTGATAATAAAAGCAGTATAATTTCTAGTTACATGTTTGACCCTGGTGTGTTCCTTTGGGCTGTAAAACAGGATTTTCTTTTTCACCTAGTTTTTTTTTTTAATCGAGCTTAGCAAATAAACACTTGAGTCATGATCCAATATTGTGCTTATAAGTTATTTTTATAACATCCTGTTTTGCAAAATGCGTCTGTGTGGGTGATGTTTTTTTGCATTCCAAAGATTATAATGTAATGACAGGACATATGATCACTGAGTGGCTTAATAATTATATGACCTGACCTGGAGATTTGGGAAAAGAAAAGTATTAAAAGGATCAGGTGTTGTATGGAGCTCAGAATGGAAGAATAAAATAAATAAATGAATAATAAAGTACTGTTATCGCCGCACCAAATTTTCAACAGCCTGTACTCACACACACACACACACACACACACACACACACACACACACACACACACACACACACACACACGCACACACCAGATGTTCATCCAGATGTTCACACTTAATAGGGACATGGTTACACACTCCATGCCCTTTCTTAGACAAATAAAGTGCGTGGGTTTTTTCCTGCCATTTTGCCGTCTAGATATAAAGATAGATGGAAACCGCACACACACACACACACACACACACACACACACACACACACACACACACACACACAGGACTGACCCAGTGTCGAGGGCTGCTGTCGGGTGATCGTGGCTGGTACCTCTGCAGTGCCACTCCTCCGTCAGCGTCCAGCTCCAGGCAGAGGGGCAGCGGTGGCCAGGGAAGCAGTGATGCCAGGGGGTAGTGCGAGATCATGATGCCCCTCCTGCCTCTTCGGATACCCGCTTACACACTCCACACTCTGCGTGCTGCTACGTGGAACAACGCAGCTCACAGCATGCAGTCATAATCCAGACCTGATGAGGAAGATGATGAGGCTGATGATGAAGCTCCAGCTTGTGGATTGTTCCAGCTGCAGTCGGAACCCGTGCCAGTGTTTTCCCAGCACTCACGTGTGGCTGCGACACGGTGCGCTAAAACACACACACACACACACACACTCTTACACACACACTCTTACACACACACTTTCTCTCGGGCTCTCTCATGCAAGAGAAGCTTGGTTCTGAACTCCAACTGTGAGTGATTAAACCCTATTGTGTCTCAGACTCCGCCTCTGTTTGGAAGCGGGGAGGGGCTTAAAAAAACAGCTGTGGCACTAATTACAGACAGGACATGACAAACAAAAAGAGAGGGAAATAGAGCGAGAGAGAGAGAGAGAGAGAGAGAGAGAGAGAGAGAGAGAGAGAGAGAGAGAGAGAGAGAGAGAGAGAGAGAGAGAGAATCGCTATGATAGAGAAAGTATTAAGCAGAAAGAAAGGGAACACAGAGACGTTTTATCTGAGAGAGAATGAGCGGATTAAAGATTGAAACTAACGAGCGGATCGAAAGATCCTTATGCAAGAGGTTTTTGGGTGAAATCGTGATCGGAAGGACCCCACTTTAAAGTGGCTATCAGCAAAACTTTTAAAGTGCTGCTCAGCAATTCCCTTAATGCAGCGATCACTGAACATCTTTTAAAGCAGCGATCAATAAACATTTTAAATCAACAATCAGCAAACCCTTTAAAGCAGCAATGGAGAAACGTTTTTATTCAGCGATCACCATTACCTCTTAAAGCGGCATTCAGTACAAGTCTTAAAGCAGCGATCACCAAAAATCTCCGAAAGCAGCAATTACTCAATATCTTAAAGCCGCTAACAGGAAAACTTTTTAAAGCGTTGTTAGCCAGCATTTATAAAGCAGCAATCACTACATATATTAAAGCAGCAATCTGCAACCTTTTAAAGCAATAATCGCTAAATATATTAAAGCAGTCATCTGCAACCTTATTAAAGCAGCAGTCACTAAACATTAAAACAGCAATAACTAAATATATTAAAGCGGCGATCTGTAACCTTATTAAAGCAGCAATCACTAAACATTAAAGCAGCAATAACTAAACATATTAAAGCAGCGATCTGTAACCTTTTAAAGCACCAATCACTAAACATTAAAACAGCAATAACTAAATATATTAAAGCAGCGATCTGTAACCTTATTAAAGCAGCAATCACTAAACATTAAAGCAGCAATAACTAAACATATTAAGGCAGCAATCTGCAACCTTTTAAATCAATAATCGCTAAATATATTAAAGCAGTCATATGCAACCTTATTAAAGCAGCAGTCACTAAACATTAAAACAGCAATAACTAAATATATTAAAGCAGCCATCTGTAACCTTTCAAAGTAGCAATCACTAAACATTAAAACAGCAATAACTAAATATATTAAAGCAGCAATCTGCAACCTTTTAAAGCAATAATCGCTAAATATATTAAAGCAGTCATCTGCAACCTTAGTAAAGCAGCAATCACTAAACATTAAAGCAGCAATAACTAAATATATTAAAGCAGCCATCTGTAACCTTTTAAAGCAGCAATCACTAAACATTAAAGCAGCAATAACTAAATATATTAAAGCAGCCATCTGTAACCTTTTAAAGCCGCTATCACTAAACATTAAAACAGCAATAACTAAATATATTAAAGCAGCAATCTGCAACCTTTTAAAGCAATAATCGCTAAATATATTAAAGCAGTCATCTGCAACCTTAGTAAAGCAGCAATCACTAAACATTAAAGCAGCAATAACTAAACATATTAAAGCAGCGATCTGTAACCTTTTAAAGCAGCAATCACTAAACATTAAAACAGCAATAACTAAATATATTAAAGCAGCGGTCTGTAACCTTATTAAAGCAGCAATCACTAAACATTAAAACAGCAATAACTAAATATATTAAAGCAGCGATCTGTAACCTTTTAAAGCAGCTATCACTAAACATTAAAACAGCAATAACTAAATATATTAAAGCAGCGATCTGTAACCTTTTAAAGCAGCTATCATTAAACATTAAAGCAGCAATAACTAAATATATTAAAGCTGGGATCTGTAACCTTTTAAAGCAGCAATCACTAAACATTAAAGCAGCAATAACTAAATATATTAAAGCAGCGATCTGTAACCTTTTAAAGCAGCAATCACTACAAATACTAAAGCATCGATCTGCAACCTCAAAACAGCAATTCCTAAATATATTAAAGCAGCGATCTGTAACCTTTTAAAGCAGCTATCACTAAACATTTTAATGACTTTATTGATTATTACCCGTAATACTAGCTATAATAACTAACCCTTAATTGACTATACACATGCCACTGCTCAGACTCTCTAACCCAAGTGCTGATCTCAGCGGCTCTGCAGAAAAACACAGCTCATGTGACCCGCATATCATTTCCTTTTTTTGTCTTTAATATGGTCAAAGTTCAGCTGGGGGAAGTGGATTCGGGACACTAAAACTGTAATATTCTTTTTTTTTCTTTCTTTAATTTATGATAATGAGCTGTTGCTCAGGAAATGATGATAACAAACAAACAGAGTGTTTCTGTTTTGCTTAATTTACTAAAAAGGATTTGCAAAGTTGTTTAAAACAGATGAACAGTATTCATTAAGGATTATTTGCATGCGGTTAACACACACTCACACACTGCACTTCTTGTGTCGCACTCCAAGAGAGTGTGTGTTAAGAGGTCAGTGTTATTACAGTCCGGTGATGAAGATATAACAGGGATCATAACTCAAGTTAATATTCGCCCATGAGTGTACAAAAACAACTGCATCAGCTCTTCAGGGAGAACTCAGTGAACACACACACACACACACACACACACACACACACACACACACACACACACACACACACACAGATACATATATTTTTCTCTCTCACTAAACCCTAACCATCTACCTAACCCCTATCATACACACATACGCACATTCACACATTCGCACATATGCACATTCGCACATACACACATACGCACATTCGCACATACACACATATGCACATTCGCACATACACACATACGCACATTCGCACATATGCACATTCGCACATACGCACATATGCACATTCTCACATTCGCACATACACACTTACGCACATTCGCACATATGCACGTACGCACATTCGCACATTCGCACATACGCACCTACGCACATACGCACATACACATTTACGAGCGGCGAATCGAAACGAGATGAGGGTGTGTAGACGGTTTTGTGCCTCTTCATCAGAAGGTCGGACAACCTGAGCGAGAGACAGGTAAAATGGATGGTGTGTGTGTGTGTGTGTGTGTGTGTGTGATAGCTACTCGTCTGAGTGTTATCGGAGTCATACTGCAGATGGAACGTTGGGAGAGACGAGGGAGAGGAGGAGGAGGAGGAGGAGGAGGAGAAACGCCACACTCCATCATCACACGGCAGAACGCCAGACTTCACTGTCGGAGGAGGTGAAGAAAAACGTCGGCACTAGAAATACAGATCGGAGTCACTAAATTACACTCCTTCATCTATCTGTCCATCTCTGTCTCTATCCTTTATTCTCTCTCTCTGCTCTATGTCTCTCTCTCTGTCCGTAATTCTCTCTCTCTGCTCTCTCTCTCTCTCTCTCTTTATTTCTGGCTGTAACTCTTACTTGGTTGCTCTGACTCTCTTTTTATTTCTCATTCGTACTCTCTCTCTTTCTCTCGCCTTTATTCTCTCCTTCCTCCTCCTCTCTCTATTATCTATCTGTCACTCAATCTGTTGTTGGATTGCTGTTCCATTTGTACCCCGCACACACACACACACACACACACACACACACACACGCACACGCACACACACACACATTCTATCCATCTCTCTCTGTCCCTTTCTCTTTTTGTCTTTCTGTCATTCTTTCTCTTTCTCTCTGTGTCTCAAATTCTCTCCATCTCTGCCTCTCTCTCTGTCAGTTCTCTAGGTCTCTCGTTTTATTTCTCTGTGTGTGTGTGTGTGTGTGTGTCTCTCTCTCTCACGAACACACAAACATACACACACACTTTCGCTCTCTGACTCATCTGTTGTGCTAATGTAACCCGAAAGATCATTTGTAGAGGTGTTGCTTCACCTCCAGCAGCACTCACACGCTTCATCCCACTCTTCATCCCAATCTCTCGCTCTCTCACTCTCGGAAGTGATGTGGCTCATGTGTTTGCTGCCCCCTGCAGGTTGAAGAGAAGAGACACAGAAATTCCGCCGAAATAACACAAATTATGTCTTTTTAATTATTATTATTTTTTATATCTGTTCTATTTCCACCGTGAACTCAGTCACCTCCACCAGTAGGACTTAGTAAGGCACATAATCCCACTTAATATTCATTAAACTGTGTGTGTGCGTGTGTGTGTGTGTCTGAAAATTAGACACTGGTTACTCCTGCTTTAATAAAAATCATAAGAGACAAAGAGAACAAACTGCATTTATAGAAGACAATGAATATTGCAGAGTAACAGACACACACACACACACACACACACACAAACACACACACATATACACACACATACACACAAACGTAAACACAAACACACACACAAACACACACACACACGTATACACAAACACATGTACACACAAACACACACACACACACACACGTACACACAAACACACACACACGCACACGTACACACAAACACATACAAGTACACACATACACACACACACACGTACACACAAACACACATACACACAAACACACACACACGTACACACAAACACACACACACACAGACCCCTACTCTACCCCTACTCCTAAACCTACACATCACACACAACATTCTGCATTTACACACTTTTAATAAAACATTGTTTAATATGTTTTTAAATCTATTTATTTTGTATCCATGTCTTTATAGGGACTCTAATCTAATGTCCCCATAAAACACGCGCGTGTTCTAATACCAGTTAATACCAAGTTAGACACATTCGTGTCTTCATACATTAATGAAAACAAGAACACACACGCGCGCGCACACACACACACACACACACACACACACACAGTTAAAGTGGTTCACAGAATTGCACATGACAACTTTAGTATATAAGCTACACACATATAAGTAGTAAATACGATTTAAACTGCAAGATTTTAACAGTGAAAATCTTTTTTCTTTCGATTTTACGTCATAAATAAACATCTTTTGATGAATTATTAATATTCATTTTATATACTATGTAACATAAAATGGATAATAATAATATCACACCGTTTAATTCGCAAAACTGTCCCAGGTTTTAATTGAGCGATAAAAAAAGAAATTAAAAAGCAAACAGACAAAAACAAAAACAACAAAAATAAACACCCAGATGTTGTTTTATTCCGCTTTTAACTTCATCAGTTTCTAACTTCTTCATATTTACAGTTAAATAAAGATGTTTTGTGATTAGTTTTGTGTTCGTTCTACCAGCTGCATGTGTCCCTTTACTGTATGTGTACGTTTGTCTTTCTGTCTTTATAAGTGTCTTACGCCATCCACCAGGGACAGATCTATGGGCAGACAGACAGACAGACAGACAGACAGATCCAGTGACACACCATGTGTGTTAATAAATATAAAAACGAGTGTTTTCTCGCTTATTTTTTCTATCACTGTGGTGTTAGCCAATCGTGTTCGAGCATCTCAGCCTGCTGCGATGCTATTGGCTAAACAACCAGCAAAGTAGAAAGACAGGTGATGTGTAAGAGCTGTAATTGATTCATCTGGTGATGGGGGAAGTGGTAGCTCAGTGGTTAAGGTGTTGAACTGTTGCTCCAAACACCACCATGCTACCATTCCGGGGCCCCTGGGACCCAGGTATTCCTGGGTATTCCGGTTTCCTCCCAACTCCAAACACATGTGATTGTACATAGGTGAATGTGTTAGTCTAAATTGTACATAGGAGTGAATGTGTGTGTGAACGGTTGTGTGTCTCTAAGTGTTAGTGCTGTGATTAACTGCTG
>JAOUQX010000002.1:12045640-12060692 GCA_028566295.1 Liobagrus marginatus
AGGTTAAGGGCCTTGCTCAAGGACCCAATGATGGTAGCTTGCCTGGTGCGAGGCTTGAACCCTCAACCCTCTGATCAGTTGAGGATGTGGTGGCTCAATGGTATAAGGCTCTGGGTCAGTGATGTTTATTTGATCCATTAAACAAAAGTCTAGAAATGAACAGGTATTAAATTACAGTGTGTTAAATGTTCATGACCTATTTAAGAAACATCATTGAATGTGAACCCCAAGTGTCACAGGACGCATCTTCTCATCTAATAACTAACTGAACTCTACATTTAATGTCTAAATGTTTTCACTCACCAACTAATTTATTTCCCTTCTTCTACTAACTCACCTCTTTATCCTGCGTAGTCACAGAGGATGTGCTTTATTTTGGATCTCTTTTTTAAGCCTTATACTTATTATTTAGGTTATTATTAGTATTGGAGACACAATGAATAAAAGCGTAAGCTTATTAGCATAAGATCTTGTTCTGTATCAAATCTGCTTTGCTCATGGCAAATAATATTCAGTTAAGTGTATTGATTAAGTTCAAGTTCAAAGTTTATTTGTCACGTGCACATCATACATATAGTACAACATGCAGTGAAATGCTTTGATGACCGAACAAAGGTTCACTGTAAAAGAAGCGAGGGAGAGGAAGAGAGAAAGGGCTAAGTTGAGCGGAGGGTTAAGTTGCATATAAATAATATTTACAGTAATTACAAATGTACAAACAATGCAGTATGTAGTGTGTGTGTGTGTGTGTGTATATTGTGTGTGTAGTAATATAGTAAATATACAGTGTGTATGTATGTCGTATGCTTGTGTGTTATGTAGGAGAGTAGTTCTGGTTGAGGGCCGGATAGCTTGCAGAAAGAAACTCTTAACAGTAGTGTTATGATTTTAGTTTTAACTGACTCCTTCATGCAGCTATCCAGATAGTATGCATATAATATTGGGCTACCTATGTATTTTCCCACAGTTTGGCATGCCTCTGCCGTAACACATCTTTATTCTGGCCTTCAGCGTGATTCAGGGCAAATTGCTCTTGGCTGACTTTACACACGACTGAGTGACATGTAACGTAGAATGGCTGGCGAGGTCACTTCAGGTGTACGTGTTTGTATTCATGCCTTCAGCCCTTTCAGGAATCCTCTACCGTAGTGGTAATGATGTCATCATTCTTTCATGGAGTTCTGTGCACCTATTTTTTTTTACTGTACAGTATTGTGCTCCCAAAACTTTGTATTCCTAAAAGTAAGGCGTTTTGAGATTTTCCTGTCCTTTGGCTTGCTGTGTTTCTCAGATTTAAAAACTAGATACTGACAGGAAGTTTACAGCCTCCAACTGGCTGCAGATCCAGACAGACGGACAGTGTGCTGGATTCTTCTTGCAGCTGTGCGTTAGACAGATACCATTCAGTCTCATGTGCACCTCCAGCTCCCTATTCCCCCGTACCTAACCCCCGTAGTGATGGATTTTCCTGAGAAACGTCTAGTGCTTTAATCAGTTGGTCATGCAGTAGCAAATTCCCAGAGTTCACTCCCGTACCGGAATAATTAATGGACCATTTAAGAATGAGTTTTGGAACGTGTCCAAACGCCATTCGATCGTATGTGCCACAAGTCTACCGCGTCCTCAGCACGGATGTTTTTGAATGCTCATCTCAACTGAGCACCATGCAGAGGCTCTGGTTAGTGTAATGTGATCACACTGAGACCATTTCATTGTTGGTCTGCACTGAGATCAGTGTAACTAATAATGTATTACTACTGTATCAGCCATGTTTACAGCTTTACTGCAGTCCTTTTTTAGCAAATGATCAGCCTTCAAAGCGGTGCAGCGGTTTGGTGCATTGTTTGGCCATGAGCTGAATTCACTACGATGCCACAGGAGTCCAAGAAAGCATTAATTCAGTCTCTGGGACAGAAGGACCGCATTCCTCTCTCTCATCAATCAGTGTCCAGTGCCCTTCTGTCTCTGCTAAGAATTTTGTTTTAAATGGTGTAAAAAAGCTCAGAGTCAGCATGTCGGGCAATATTGAAGGGGAAAATGTTTAAAATTTTGATTAGAAATGGGGGAAAAAATGAGCTTATAATACATAATTGTTATATAAAGGCTCAAAGGTTGTATATACATTTATGTCTCTATCTTATATTGCTGTGAAGTGCAAAACAAATTACAATTCTTAAAACAATATAGAAATGCAAATCTAAAACCAAAATAAGTCAGGAAACAAGGACAATTCAGACTAAACTGAAGAGGTAGTATAGTTTGAGTATCAGTGCTATGAGACATCCGTCAAGGTATACAGGAAGTACAGTACGGTGATGGAAAGTTTGGCGGTGTTTAAAATTAAATAAATAAATAATGTAGCCCAGTGTACTGTAAATACGTATTGCCCTTTCTGTGGAATTCAATATGGCATACCTGCATCTTTCAGTTGTGTTTTTCGAGGGCACAGGCTGATCTTTATGCCATGCTACGTTGACATGCCCACAATCACGGCATATGAATGACCTTCCTTAAAGTCACGTTGAATGAATTCCATTTTCTGAATTGTGATTTGTTTTGCACTTCTCAGCCACCGTACTATCTTTAAATTAAGACGTAATCAAACATGACCGCTTCACTTCATCAATCTTTTAAATTCGGTCATTTTTGTGTTATATAATTCATTTAAGACACTTCATTTTGAGGTGTACAGTCGATGCTTCGTGTGATGGCGATCAAGTGCATAGCCATTACCAATGTGTTGTGCATGACTTGGTAGAGCTGGGAGCACCACGTAACGCACCACGCAACAGGCCGACTCTTATTGTCTGGTTGTTAAGTTAGGAAATGTTTCCTAAATGCCAGTCATGCTGGATTATTTAGTGGCTCCAGCGCGTCCCATTCTGCGGTGTAGTACCTCTTTAAATCGTGCTGTTTTCAACAAAAGCTTGTTTTTAACTCCTTCAGCTGATCTTTATTAGCAGTAACTGTTAGATGGTTTGGTTCTTTTACCGTAAAGCTTTACAACAGGGTCACTAACATGGTGCCCGCGAGCACCAGGTCGCCCGCAAGGACCACACGAGTCGCCCACGGGCCTGTTTTAAAAATAACACACCATAGCACCACTTACCAGTGAGCTGCATCTAGTTTTTTTGTTGCTATTGTTTTTTAAATCAGGCTTACATTAATGTCAATTTGAAAATATAATAAAGATTTGTATAAATAAAGCGTTACATATTACTATTTATCTGTTTCCTTCCTTGTTCAATCATTGCTGATAATTATTGTGAGAAATCATTAACATGATCAGTGTCTTCACATATATGAAGAACATTAATTATAAATAATAACATAATTAAAGGTAAATTAAGCAAATGTATTATTTAAGAAGTTATACCAAACTGGGAGCTCTTTGCATTAATCCGGTACCCAAGAAGTGGCTCTCAGTTTCAAAAAGGTTGGAGACCCCTGATGTACACTCATATGTACATCAAGGTGTTTTTCAGATAATTATTTCAAAAATGACGTGCAGTTCAGGCCAGAGCTCTCAAAAGGCAATTATCCACCAACCCAGAGGTGCGATATTCCAAACTAGCGGATTAATAAATGATAAAGTTTTGGGTTAGTCATGACCCACATTATTTTAACACTCTCGTATATGCACATATAGGCACATGTGCAGTGATACATAAAGTATAAGAAGTCAATAAACCAATTCTTATAGTATTGTTGGTGCGAGTCATCAGCTCACTTGTATGATGATCATTAAGTGGAGCGGTAAAAGAATTGGATGTGTGTGTTTGACTTGGGTTAATTACTCCTTTGGGAAGCCCAGCACAGTTCGAAATTAAGGTGAATGACACTGTGTCCAGTCACACCTGTGGTTCACGGAGCAACTGAGGAGTTCTGTACTCTTAGCTGACCGTAAGCTTCTTTAAGGCTTTCCAAGGGTTTAGAAGTGCGCACTCTGCAAAAATTATTATTATTTTTTTTTTTAAACAACTTTCACACATGCTTGAGCTCTACCTTTGGTGGTAAGCGAATCTGGTCATCCATTTACGCGGCCTGTCAGACGCTACTTCCAATAATAGCAGGTGGTTTTTGGCCGTGTTTAGGAACAATGCACCAAACTCTCTAGTAAAAACTATCTGTTTATCTTGCGGGACTAGACAGAAACAGACCATAAAATAGCCTTTGATTCATAACAGTGAGTTTTGGGATGGAATAGACTGTTGTGCTCTAGACTTTTATTTTTTATTATTTATTTTTTTGTACCGCACTCTGCATTCGTCTCATAACTGTTGCTGTCTTTACCTTTTTATGTGATGGATTGAAATATTTTTGTCTATGAATTACGACCTTCCAGAAGAGTGTGGAGAAAACGATTACCCCTCAAACAGGTGCTTCTGCTTCGTAAGCAACAGAGTAGCTAGGCAAGGTACATTTCTGCTTCCTGAGGTCATCGACTCATAACTGTAGCGTGTGCTTTATTATCAGGATCCCGGCTTTAGCTATGACCAAACCTCTTACTCCCATCTTCAGTCAGCCTGCCCCAGCCTCGCCTGCTCACATGGCTGTATAAGGCCAGAGTGAGTACAGCTTGAGTGAGAGAATCCTACCATCTGGTAGTTCTTAAAACCTCTGGAATGCTTTTGCTTTAGTAACACAAACTAAACAAGCATTTCGCGCCAAGCCAAGAAGTCTCTCCTCCCCCTGACACACACACACACGTTCTCCTCCCTGGATGTCTGGCTGTGGAAAAGTGAGGCGGAGTTCAGGCTGTCTTGCAACAGTAAAATAAGAAAGAACAAGAATTGTTTGAAAAGGCCTGATAACTAACAGTCGATAAGCGATGCCTCAAATACTACGCACATTTTCAGACCATCAACTTAAAACGGATCAATAGGTGTCAAAAGAATCCTCATTTCTCGTCTCTGCTCAGCCAGCAGGAGAGAAGGAGAGGATATGATGTGTTGTGACTGCACATGGCCTGAGAAATGCTCGTCTTGTGTGTTGCTTCTCTGATTCTTTAAACAACTTTAGAGCTGAAATAGGGACGTTGAAGAATCATACCGAACAAACAGTGTGTATATAACGAGCAGTGTATAAAATTGTGTTGTATGAGAAGGGATTTCTGAGTTTTTGTCTGTGGAGATTATAATCAGTAACAGAGCCAGAGTCTCCTAATAGGGTGGGTCCTGTGTAATTTTTATGTTGCCCAATTGAGAGTTCTGATGAAACATCAGGATTACAGATGGTTTTTATAAAATGAAGTACCGTATTTTCTGCATTATAAGGCGCAGTCTCAGTTACGGGGTCTATTTCTGTACGTAACCCATAAATATAAGGCGCATGCTAAAACATACGGTCTACAAAAAAAAAGGTAACGGAAGCAAATCAGTGAGTTTCATTGATCTATGAAGTCTTTTATTTTACAATCTATCCATTTACAACCGCGTAACTGAGTTTGAATTGTGCCTCGTAAGCATATCTCTTCACTGGTGCCATTTTCGGGGGGTCCTTAGACAAACAAATGTTGTTTTGTAGCATACCGGTAGTATACCTACCGGAGGCGTGGCGGAGGTAACCGTCCCTGTGTCAGCGGGAAACGGTCCGATAGTCAATCAAGCAGAGCGCTTACCAAAGTCGCACAACAACGTTTTTACAGATTTTGGAACTCCGCGCACACAAGGCGCACTGGATTATGAGGCGCATGGCCGATTTTTTGAGAAAATTTAAGGCTCTTAAATTAAGGTGCGCCTTATAGTGCGGAAAATACGGTAGTTGGAAACTTTTCACTTTAAAAAACAAATTATATACATGCATACATACATGCATGTATGTATGTATGTATTCTGCCTTTTTAAAATATCTTATTTACAGGACCGGGTGAAGCGATGTGGAGGAAAGGACTGCGAGCTGGAATGTATAACATATACGGAATTTATATATGTAATAGCGCTGTATGTCTGCGCGCTACCGACTGCATCATGCCGACAAAACATTTGTTTATTGGTGTTATGAACTATTTCATTTGTACAGTGTGTCTATAGCTGATTATTTAACGTAGATTGAAGTCGTAGGATCAAAAGGTTTAGATCAATAATATTTGGAGCTGTGTTTTTTAGCTTCAGCTCCCTTCTGGTGTGAAGTCTAGGTTTTGTTCTTTTTTTTGTGTCCAAAAAACCTTTTTGACTAGACCACAAATGGCTAACATCATAAAGTATAGCCAACTAGTAAGATAGTTAGGTGCAAAAACAAGTAAATAAATTCCCGGGTAGAGGTCAACTCTCAGCGGTAGTCTTTATTTTTTTATTAAGGTACCATAATAAGGGGGTGTGTAAAGTAGCACATTGTGTTTGCACTCTTGACAAAAGGTCAACAAGTCGTTGGAAAACATTTGGCTTTGAGTGATGATGTGATCTCATCGCGTTACTTGAGTCTGGATGGTATCTGCTTTGTCATCCTCAACTGCCAGATGATGTATGCGATAGATGTTATACTGTTCTTTATTTTGCTGATGCAATTCATTCTTTGCTTTTCATTTCCTCCATGCACTCAGATTAATACCAATTAAGCCATAATACTGTGTTTTATTTGACCATGATGCATTTTGTGTAGATATAATAAATATATTGTAGATAACAAATACAATTATTTTGTTTGTTTTTCCAGCAGTGCAGTAACGTTATTGTAGAGGGGTTTTCATTCCCTGGTTATTGGACAAGAGAATAAAGAAATGCTGGTGATTGACGGCTTAAGTTTGCTTGTTATCTGTGAATGGAACAAAACGCATATTTAAATGTGTTTATTTTTTGTCATCTAGGTTAGAATTTTGTCCACTCCTGCTCAGAATTCCGAAAGTGTTTATATTCTCGTACAGGGTATTTTTAATCTTCTAATTTTTGTCTTTCCACTCATAGTTTGCTAAGCTTTGACTCTGCAACCATCTCCTTAACCGGCTTCCACCCGCTGCAGGATATGGATGACGGTTCATTGTTTTGTTTTGAAGTGAGATTCTAATAATCCCGTTTGTCTTGCAGATATCCGTCACCCTGAGGAGCTGTCCCTGCTGCGCAAGCCCCGGGACCCCAAAAAGAAGAAGAAAAAGTTGGAGGGGTATGAAGACGAGACGCTGGAGCTGGAAGGCCCTCTGCTTACTCCCGGATCAGGTACAGCTGCCTATGCGTGCCTTCTTTGCCATTTCGTCCTCTGTCTCTGGCTTGTGCTCTGTTTAACCCGCTTTCTTTTAACTTATAACAGATGACCACAATCTTAGAAGCCATGTGTGCTGATTTAAAGCATAGTAAGGTTTACCACCTAAACCTGTAGCTGTCATGCTGCTCAGTTAGTCAGAGTAAGCTTTCAAAGAGAGGCATGATTTGATTATTGAATGAAATCTTAATGTATTAAGTTTTTTTAATATTGTGTTACTTTTTCCCCATCTCATGTTTTTATGCCACTCTTAAAAATCCTCAATCAGACCTTTTCCACACATTTTATTGCATCTTTTATAAAGCTTACTTCTTGTGCAGTTTTTTTCTACTTCTATTTGTGTTTTTAGATTTAGTCACAGCCAGATGTCTGATTTTTGTTATTCTGAGGACCTTAACCCATTTTCCTCCCAGGTTTTAATTATAAACGTTTTTGCCCTTCAATACAAGTGGATGTTCATGTAATGGTAATTTTCAGGATATTTATACATTTTGGTCCAGTTCAAGGGACTCACAAGCTGCATTTATGGTCAGGCCAAAGTAGATTTGTTTTGGCTTAGTGGTAAAGTATATAATAATATATGAAAGGAAAATGTTAAAAACTACAAACGAACAAACATTTTCTGCGTGTATTATGTGTTGGCTTAAAAAGGTGGGCACGAAACAAGCATTTGATTTGCAGACATAATGCAAGGTCTTTGGCCACTGTGACCGGCTGCTTTAGATTCCGTACATATTTGGTCACACTGCCGTTTTGAAACACACTGGGCAGCCATCAAGCAACGCCCCACAGCAATGAAATAAACCCACTTTAAGAGAGGCACTGTGGCAAGCCACTATCTCTAGACAAGAGTTGTTGCCAAGAATCCATGAATGGAGCTCATTGTCCCACCCATACTCCACCCAGGGCCCCAGAACAGCCATCACCCACACAGATACCGCCTGCAGGCCTAGGACGCAACACAGAGGGGTCGCAAAGGCCCAGTATGCAAGGTTACTGTTTCTGTGCTCAGGACTTCACTGTCAATTCTGCCCTTGTTTCTGCATTATTAGCATTTAACCCAGGGCTGACCCTTATTCGAATAGAGCAGGGGTCCTGCGTAGTGTGGATAAGAGAGCTCCATGTTTCACTCTACAAAAGCTCTTTTTGAGTACCGAGTGGATGGAATTCCAGCTTTTCATGCACAAGCTGCTGAGGGTTAATGGTCCACAACAGGAAACCCGTTCACTACTGTTTACCACCAATCAGGAAGGCTTTGAGGGATAAGAAGAACTGCGATGCAATCCAGATAGATTGGGATCTCTTAACCTATACCAAGGTAGATTTGTTTAGTCTCTTTTTAATTTATTGATGTCCTAGGGGGTACAGAGGTGTAAATTGTGTGTTCTTCTAGATTGTGTGGTGGTTAAATGTATCTAATGTAACTATGCAATGGTTTACTTTGCTTTGTTGGATGATGGTCTGGGAGTGGTTCATTACTACCCCAGTGCTGAGTGTGTTGGTAAAAATGACGAAGCCGTACCAAGATCCAGTCCTCCTCAAACGTAATCATTAACCATGGAGGGCGATGAGCACGGGATCAAATATATTCCTACTACATCCTTGTCATGTCTGGTGACCCAGTCAAGGCCAAAATGAGTCACAAGCTGACATTTGAGGCTGGTTTCCATTAGTGAGCTGTTCTCTTTCTTCATGTTACTTAACTTTTTCCTTTCCTATGGTCTTTTAATCTCTTTAATCTGCACTAACTTTCTGTTGTTGTTTTTTATTTCCTATCGTCTGCTTTTCCCTCATCCTTCTCCTTTTAGCCGCTGAGGTAATATACATCGGACCTGTGAAAGGTAAGACTGCTTCTTCTCTGTGCCTCTCTGCACGGCTTCTTCCACGTCTCCCCATCAAAGCACCGGTGCCTGTGCCTGCCAGCTAGCGCACCGAGGAGAACTCAGCTCAGTTGTATAGGATCTCAGATGAAAGACACATTACTAATATCAGTCAGGGGGAAAAAAGAATGAAGTTCTCGCAGTGTTTTTTGTTTTGCGTCTCTTCCCCCCGCCCATCCCCTTCTAATCCCCTTCATATTCCCACAGAGTTTATTTCCATGACTGACATGAAGTGTCATGAAGGGTTCAGGATAAGGAGCGAATGTAAATAAATCAGCAGGGCCCTGATTCATTTCACTACTTTCTTTTAAATAACATTTTTTAATGCTTCCAGGTCAGGACCACTAACACAGTATTTAACAAACATAAAGAGCAGGGTTGCAGTAGAGGAATGAGGACAGCTACAGTATATATTGAGCATATCTAATTATTTCCAAACAAATCCAATCCTTGTCTGTCTCCGTGGGTGGTGAGGTTAATGGATGTAAACCTTCTTACCATAATAAAAATAATAATAATTAAAAGAAAAAAGGTAAATAAAAAATGAACACGCTGTCCTGCTGCTCTCCCAGGCAGTACTGCCTGCCTTATCAGCTTTCTCTGCAAGTTTGGCATTCCTTTAGGGAGCGGGAAACCCTCGGGTGAACTCTTTCTGTGTTTATGAGAACCTCCACAAGCTCTCCCCGAAGGCTTGTGGATGCCCTGCTCCTTTGGATCTCCCTGTTTTCTCATGACCTCTCCCTCCCCCCTTCCACAATCCATTTCCTGCATTGGTGGATCACTGTTGCTTCACACTGCTAAGATGGCACCTTAGCGTTCCTATCTAGTTTAAACTTAGTAGTTCAGTTACTAGTTCTAGTAAGAAGAAGAAAAGCAGTTTTCAGAATTTACAGTTTCTTATGATACTCATAGTAAATGAAAGGCTTTAATGGGAATGCATTGGGTTGCCCTGACAACATTTACATGCGTCTCTGTTTTGGTCGCTTAATCTAATTTTGGTTAGTCATTTTTAGGTAGCGGTGGCAGCGAGTTTAGCCCACCTGCCTACCACACAGCAAAAAGAGATTCCCGCACAGGATCTTTCTGTGTGGAGTTTGCATGTTCTCCCCGGGTATTCCGGTTTTCTCCCACCTCCAAATACCTGCGATTGAGCATAGGTGAATGGTTGTCTGTCTCTAAATGTTAGTCCTGCGATTAACTTGTGATTGTCCAGCGTGTACCCCGCCTCACACCCTAAGTTCGGCGGTAGACAATGAATGAATGAAGTTTTAGGTACATGTGAGGCCCACCATAAGTCTGATTAATTGAACCCTTTTTCGTTAATCTGAATATCATGAGAAGAATTCCCTTGATCTTTTGCATTTATTGCACAGATAATTAGAACCAGAATATGCTTGTGACCGTAATTCCCACAAAGCGTGTAATATTTTTGTGTAAATGTGGTCACTTAGCAATGTGTTAGTCATACGCATGATTTGTATATTCAAGTAGAAAAAAAAAAAAGTCCTCAAACTTCAAATTGGACATTTTTTAGTTTTCTGACATGTATTGTTTGATGCGTGGGAGGAAAATTCTAACCGTGAAACCCCAGGACATTAATGTACGTATTTTGGGTTAGGGATGATGCGTCTACAACTTCACAACTCATAAACACCATTGATTTTCTTTCCTTTTATGCTGTTGTAATTCACGCTGACCATCACAGCCTGAGCTCAGGAACCTCTTATGCTTCTGGTTGTGCAGTTTGTGGTGTTTTGCACCCCATGTGTTAAAGTGTGTGTTAATGTGCATCAGCATGCCTTATCGTTTAAGGTTGCCATGCATTTAACGTGGTCACAGCAGTGATTTTGTGTGAACAGTGATTCAGTAGTTTTTAATTTGTGTGTGTACAATCTTGCATTGCTTTTTGTTGTTTTGTGTTCAACCAAAAAAGGGATTTATTTTAAGCTTTCTGAAAGCAGGTTAAGGTTAGTCTTTGTACTCAAACTCTGTATTTATTGTGTTTTGATATAGGTAAACATTTCCAAATCCTAGACTAAGCTTAAAGTGCAGAAGCACATTATATAGCATAAATGCTTTTAACTGCTCAACAGTCCTTGCTGATGCACACTTTTTTTTGTTTTCCTTTTCAGGAAGTATCTATTCAAGTCCAGGTCTCTACAGTAAGACCATGACTCCCACTTATGATTCTCGAGATGGCAGCCCACTTTCGCCCACCTCAGCCTGGTTTGGAGACAGCCCATTGTCCGAGGGCAATCCCAGCATCCTCGCTGTGAGCCAGCCAATCTCCTCACCGGACATACTGGTTAAGCTCTACAAACCACCCTCCCTCCTAGATAAGGCCAAGATAAATCAAGGGTAAGTTTAAAAGCATGATTCGAATATTTGGGGATTCATTTGTGATGGATTGGGTTGTAATTTATGTGTCTTGTGTGTATGTTCTGAAGGTGGCTGGACTCTTCCAGGTCTCTAATGGAGCAGGACATTAAAGAGAATGATGTTCTCCTGTTGCGGTTCAAATATCATAGCTTTTTTGATCTCAACCCCAAGGTTAGAGTCTGGGATTTAAACTTATAGTAAAGTAGAGTATACTATTATTCAGTTTGATAGTCTTTAGTCCACTGTGCTAAATTCCTAGCACTCAGGTACTTGTTGCAGATGGCACAGTGGGTGTGAGGTGGAGTGTCTTTTAGACAAGTCCTGTTTGCTCAGCTGGGATGAACAAGCTGTGCTGTCTTTTGCCCCCCACACAGTATGATGCCATCCGGGTTAACCAGCTATACGAGCAGGCCAAATGGGCCATCCTGCTGGAGGAAATCGAGTGTACCGAGGAAGAAATGATGATGTTTGCAGCGCTCCAGGTGAATAAGTAAATAAAAGTGTGCGTGCGTGTGTGTGTGTGAGTGTGAGTGAGAGAGAAGGGTGGGCGGTGCACCGCCAATGCCATATTAGGCAGTGGGATTGCTTTATAAGCCGGTGATGAGCGAGCGCACATACAGTGTTTATGTTGGGCTCTTTGCACTGTTAATGGAATGACACGGCTGTGTGCCTGTAGATGGCCAGGGTTCACTGCCCTCCATAGATGCTACAGCTTCTCTTTCCTGCAGCATGACGTTTATGCATGACTTTCATATCTGTCTCAGATAGACTCGATATGTCTTACAATATATTTGCATGCACAAGGTTCAGAACACTAAGAACTTTTTGTTTCAAATCTGAATATAAATATTCAGTGTATTGAGATGCGCATAGAAGTAATGAATACCTCCCTCCCCCCCAAATCGATCGTTTGTGCATTTGTTTAGGTGCTGCATATATTTGCATATCAGTTGGTTAAACCAGACAATATGTTGTAAAATACTGATTTAGCTTGCAAATAAACGTGAAAGCAACTCTAAGCAAATCTCAGGTCCTGGCCCAGGATCTAACAAGGAACGTTAAGGTGGACTTTAGAGTCCTATGTGTGATATGAGCCATAGTGCCTCCTTTAAAAGCCTCCTAGGTCTTGGGGGTACTGCTATTTCAGACCGTCGTTAAAGCTGGGTGACAAGACCCGTGGACGCCAAACTGTCTTCACCTCGTGCGTATATTTAGAGAGGGTGCCCGCTGAATGGGTTGTAGGACCACCCAGCCTAACATCCATCCATCTGCAGCAGTTGTGCTTAAGAGGTGTTAGATTTTCTGCAAGGGGTTTATTGAGTTGTATCCGGTGTCTAATGTTTCTTGCCCCGCAGATGCTGGCTGTAGCAAGTTAAATTGGTCCGGACTCCCTGTACGTCAAAGCTGCATTTGGTTGGCTGGTTAATGTTTAGATTGATTTTTACACTGGCTGGAGAAGATCCAAGTGTGAGCCTCTAACTGCTTTCATTGTGGATTATCACAGTGGTTGAGTATAGTGGAGTCTACTCATTGCCTTGAGTTTTAGAGTCTAAAAATACATGTGACCATCTGCTTATTTGCATGCAAGTGTGAGTGATGGCAGCTGTTTGATTGTGCAAATGCCATTTGTCATCAAGTTGTATTTAGAAACGAGACTCCATTGTAATTTTCCACATAGCCTTATGACTCGAGCACTCGTGCACAGTAGTAATCAAAATGTGGTAAATATTTCTGATAGGAACTTGGATTAATTAGTGTTTAACTAGAAGTGGTAGCTCAGTGCTTGAGTAAATGTTCGTATCTGACATGAAATATAAAGTTATCTGCCAAATGTAAACTAGCTCTAACGTAGAATTACTCACTTTGTTTTCAGTATCACATCAACAAGCTGTCCATCATGTCTTCAGAAAATCACATGAACAACAGTGAGAAGGAGGTGGACGAAGTGGACGCTGCACTGTCAGACCTGGAGATCACCCTGGAGGGAGGAAAAACTTCTAACACACTGGTAGTCTCTCAAGTCTCTCTCTCTTTCACTTCAGATTAGCACAGAATTTTAATGAACCTTTTATCTCCATGATCTGTTACGTTCCATCTTCATTCTCAGGGTGACATCACGTCTATCCCCGAACTGGCTGATTATGTGAAAGTCTTTAAGTAAGTTAAACACAACACAGCACAGCATCTCTGTGCTAGCTTATGTATCGTTTCATTTAATAAAGTACACGCTTAAAAGTTGTATACAAATACGGAGACTGAAGGTTTGTTTTGAATTTTTGAATGTGACATTTTAGGATCATGGACCAAGCAAAGAAATCTATTTTAAAAGCCGATTTATCTAGATTTTAAACAATACATTTTATTTAAAAAGGAAAGACAATATTTGTCTTAAATATGATCAAATGAGTCATTTATGGTCATTTATTTCTTCATACGTTATTTCTCAGGCCAAAGAAACTCACACTGAAAGGACCCAAGCAGTACTGGTGCACATTCAAGGATATTACAATCTCCTGCTACAAGAGTCGTGAGGAGGCCCATGGCATACCGGCTCACCAGATGAACCTGAGAGGTGAGGGCCATAATGGGTTTAGTTTTCTAGACTTAATCCGTGATGTACTAGAAACTGAGCTTGTGCTTCTTGTACAGGCTGTGAGGTTACACCAGATGTAAATATTTCTGGTCAAAAATTCAACATCAAGTTGCTAATCCCAGTAGCAGATGGCATGAACGAGATCTGGCTGCGATGCGACACCGTGAGCAGATACCCACACGTTAACAGCTTTCTGAGCATTCAGAAATTATAATTATAATAACGCTGATTCATACACCTCGTACTTCTATTGGGTTTTTTTTTTTTTTTGTTTGCTCGTGTTCAGGAGAAGCAGTATGCACAATGGATGGCTGCCTGTCGTCTGGCCTCCAAAGGGAAGACGATGGCCGATAGCTCCTATAATCTGGAGGTCCAGAACATTCTGTCCTTCTTAAAGATGCAGCACATGAACCCAGATCCCCAGATTATTGAACCGATCACCACCGATATCAACCCGGAGTGTCTCGTCTCACCACGATATCTGAAAAAGTACAAAAACAAGCAGGTAAACTGAAGATCAGTTTGTTAGTAGCTTTGCTGAAATGCACATTGGTTTCCAGCTGAGTGAACCGAGTGGTATTGGGTCCAATTGTTTTTTTAATAATGATTGTTTAAAACTAATGCAGATTATCCATCTAAACCATATTTACTTCTGCAGCTCTTGGTGATCTAGTGTGTTGGAAAATGCAATAAAACTATTTACTGCAGGATGAAACTATTTATTGCGGTTACTAATGTAATACTTACCAGTACACAGATTGTCTTCCAGAAGAATGTATGATTAATCTACTCCACTTATCTACATCACACCTCGTCTTTCAGCGTCTACTGCAGCGCTGCTACAACTCTGATCGGTCTACACCACTGCAGACCCGTGAAAACGAACAATTTTGTTTTCCGTTTGTTGTGCGAGTAGAACAGGCCTAAAAAATAGGAAGTGAGTCAGCAGCGATGTAATAAATGTAGTAGTTATGGTTTCTCTTCAGTTGTTGCCTGGCAATATGAA
>JAOUQX010000002.1:12073872-12084848 GCA_028566295.1 Liobagrus marginatus
CTTTCTTCTTTTTTTCTTTTTGAAAGGAGTTGTTTTTTAACCTGATCACAGCTGGGCTTATTCAAGCCAAGTGTGAACAAAGAGAGCAATACATAATTCATCACCTAATCTTTTCATTACATGGCATTAATATGGCATTAAGTACTGGTGTGAACAACACAAGTCCATCAGCAGCAGGATGTGTGGGTTGAAGTTTCTTATTGATGCTTTTGTCTGATTCTCTTCTTCCAGAATTAGTACGAATAGAAAATCTGGTATGTTGAGTCATTTATACGAGAAATAAGGATGGATGTTCATCAAAGAAGACATTGGCATTGGTATTTATTTCTTTGAGGTTGTTGCTCAGATTAGTTCCAGACCCATAAGCATGTCATGTGTGCGATTATCTTTTAAGGCTTTTCTATGATGCACATTATTAATCACAGTATATTTGTGGGATATATTAAGAAATGTTAAATGTTGTGCTGGTAACCCAATAAATTATTTATAACCCAACTTATAATAAACGCGTTTTTGTTTATCATAGTTAAAACGTTGTACATGAAAATAAAGGGTGGACCGCCCCCTCCAGTTGAGAGGGGATCCGTTGTTTCACGTGGTGGCATTTAAGCATCTCTGGGTCTTGTTTACAAGTGAGGGAATGTTGGAGCGAGAGATTGACAGGCGGATCGGTGCACTTTCCGCGGTAATGCGGTCGATGTACCAATCTGTTAAAGTGACTATGAAGCTGAGCCTCAAGGTCAATCTATGTTCCTACCCTCATCTATGGCCACAGGCTTTGGGTCATAACTAAAAGTACTAGATCTCGGATACAAGCGGCTGAAGTGAGTAGAGCAGCTGCTCCTCCAAGTTGAGAGGAGCCAATTGAGGTGGCTCGGGCATCTGTATCAGATGCCTCCTGGGCGCCTCCGTGGAGGTGTTCTGGGCATGTCCCACTGGGAAGAAGCCACTCTAGACTCTGCACTCTAAAGGGACTACGTATGTCTTTTGGCTGGCCTGAGAACGTCTTGGTATTTCTCCGTTAGAGCTGGCAGAAGTGTGTGGGGAGAAGGAAGTCTGAGCATCTTTGCTCAGTCCTGGATAAGCGGTAGTCGATGGATATCTAGATGGATCCCGACATATACATTATATCTCAGAAAAGAGTATTGTTCTGTAATTTAGTACTTCCACATAAATAATCCAACATTTATGCAAATCTCCACTGATGCACCTTAATCCCTATGATTCTAAAGAACAACCTGAGGTTGTACCCATTTTTTTAATCACTTATCGATTATGGACGCGATCACATCATGTTGATTTGAAATTGTAAGCATTTAAGGATTACGATAATTATTACTATATTATTTATCACCCTTAGTATCTCCTATTTAAAAAAAACAACAAAAAAAACACTGGCAGTCCAGTCTGTGAGAAACGCTGCATACTTGTAGTGCATGTAGTGTATTATGGAAGAGTGGAGCTCCCGTCTGAGTTCTGTCTCCGTCACCCCTCAGAACGAGAAGGCGAGAAATGCTTCTTTTCACACTGTCCCTGAATGATGAATTGCTTGTGTGGGGGGGAAAGTAAGAATAAGCGGGGTGAATGCTATCTCCATTAGAGCAGGTGTGCTCACACTTGGACCAAAAATTTAGGTCGGAGAGAAATTTCCGCCGCTGAATGTCTGATCACATAGTAACATGAAGATCTTGCAAATTTGAGTTGATGGATTATTCATATTTAAATGCTTTCTATAGCTTTTCAGAGAAGACAGGGAGTTAGACTATTTAATGTAATCTATTGTAATACATGTACTATTGTTTTTATTGTGATTTTAAATAATAGTTTTGCCTCGATGCAGCTGAGTTTTTTTTTTTTTTTTTTTGACCGGATTTCCTACACATTTTCCTGAGCAGTTATTTTCTTAAAGATATGTTCTGGGTAGCATCCAGTTTTATACCTTTACAGTTTAAGTGTCAAAGAATTTCACCTGATAGATTCTAAACTAAAAATATTCCTGCAAGACCCTGCTATGCATGTGCATTAATAATTTGCCCTTGAACTTAAGTTTGTCTACTGTTATTTACCTTACACAAGACTGTCATAGGGTTTCATTTGCTGGCTGAACATTCTGGCTAGTCCACCCCCAAATGTTTGTCCCCAAATCACCAATGCCCAGGCTAATCTTTTTTTTTCCCCCCAGTTTATTCCCTGCTTTTTTCTTCTTCTACACATTGCCAGGTACCTATGACAAATTGTTTTCACATCAAATAGCTTCTGGTTTTGGGAGGTACCATTTATTTAAAGAAAAGGATCCGTCTACCCCGAGGACCAGATTTTTTACCCTGGCAAACGTGTCTTGAGGGAGCATTGACTAATTGTAGTTTAATTCATTCCGAATGTTTCTTTGTGAAACCAATAATTGCTTTTATTTCCCATTATCATCATGTAATTCCGTCGGTGCATGGTGATTGGTTTAAAAAGCACTGAATAACTCCCACAGTAATAACCAGCTATTAGACGCATTGATCCGTCAGGAGCCATTTGGCCGGCTCTGCTGGTCGCGCTAAAGCTTTGGGAAAGATTGCACAGTGTCTGGCTGTGACTGGTGCCTGTGTTTATTGTGTTAATGAAGGTCAGTCAGAACAACAGCTGGACTTATTCATACTGTTTCCACACGAACCCAGCAGGAAGGCAGAGACTCAGGCTGCTTCACACCAGGGCCCTGTAAATGCCATATGCTCCCACATCACTCCGTAACACCTCTTCTAGCCCAGTTATGAATGACTTCTCAATTCAACCGGTTTTATTGTTGTCTCCAAACTCCTTCATTTTTCTGTGATGTGAGATAACTGGATCTAAAGTTTGACATTACACACTGTTGGGACGCTGGGGTCTGTCGAACTGTCATCACGTTTCAACCACATGCCATCGCAGTTTATTTATTTGGAATGGATAGTTGCAAAGCAGCTAGTCTGGTCTTTTTACCTTCTTTTTTTTTTTTTTTTTTTTTAATAAACATGCGTTCAGTAGTTGGTTCACATTTGTTCGGTTTGTTACTAGCAACATGTCTGATTCATTCACCGATCACATCATGTATGTGAACATATCTTGTGTATACAGTAAACGAGCTGTTAGGAGGCTGATTGTTAATTTGCATCTATGAGAATTGTTTGTTCATCGTAAGAACAAAGAACACTATAGTCTCCTTAATGGCCTTCGGAGGTGTATTCCCCCAGAACAATGGCATGAGGATATCATGCACTCTCCTGCCCACATGCTCATGATGCTTAAATCAGCTGCTTTAAATGAAGCCCTGTGTCTCTTCAGCATCTACTAAATTTCCAGCAGGGCTTTTGCTGCTGTTGACAGGCTATAGTTGGACTAGGACACTCTTAAAGGTTAGACAGTGTTCTAACAGGCATTTCTGTCTGAGCGCAGTGGCCTGCTTGGTGCCCCAACATTTATTGCTTTGGTATTTCTGGTGAAGGCACTGATGGGAACCTCTTCAGACCTTCCATGACCGCTCAGACATCACTGCACAGTATGTAAAGTACATATTTCTATTGGTCACTGGCAGGGCTGGGCAAAAAAACGGTAGCAATAATCATAACAATATAATTTTCCTCACTAAAACTATAACAGTTCGAAAAATGCTCGATTATAATGTCTGGCATACAGGTTATAGATCTAGTTACATACCCATAGACTATAGCTATATGGAATCGAACTATACTTAAAGCACTTTAACTTTGCATTTGCAGTCAGAGCCATGTACCAGATTACAGTTCTTAAATTTCATATAAATCTATTTTATGGATTCGATTGATATTGTAATTATATCAATATTGATTTTATTAGTAATATTCTACCTCATTTGTTCAGTTGTTTGGTACGTGTTCAGGTCATGTTCCGACAATAAAGAGTCATTTAAAACCACACAACTGTCTGGTTTCTACAACTTTCACTCGGGAGCAAAAATCAGCCTTTAAATTGGAAAGCAATAACGATTTGACATTTATCGTGATAATTATCTATATCGATTCCTATGGAAAATTTGATCATGATAATGTTTTGGCCACATCGCCCAGTCATAGTCACTAGTCTAAGATTGAAGGGTTATTTATGATGGTGATCTTTTAAAATGTGCTCCAGTTCATTTTATATTTGCCCTTGGGCTACAAAATGTCACTTATTAAGCTGTTGAAGTCTACCTCTGCCAACCTCTTAAGTAATGTTTTCCAAGGAAGGAAATACTGCCCAAGCACATCCTTTACTTCCTCTTCAATGTTCTGATGTTTTGCAAATTGTTATAACGCAGAGGAAAATGCTATTGGGAATGCAGCTAAGGAAAAATTTCACTTTCCAATTCTCTGCATCACGATTGTCCCTTGACCCCAAGCCAGGGACTGTTGTTCTGTTGATGCTAGGACATAATTTGGGACGTGGTAGCTCAGTGGTTAAGGTGTTGATCTGACCGGGGTTCAATTCCCAGCACCACCACTGCTGGGCCCCTGAGCAAGGCCCTTAACTCTCATCTGCTCAATTGTAAGTCACACTGGATAAGAGCTCTGTAAATGTAAATAATGTATGGGGTTCAGCTTCTGCTGCAATTCTGCACGTGTAAGATCATATCCCCTTGACGAGCACACGTAAGTACCTTATTTTGGTAGACGTTTGAACTTGAAAATAGATAGTGTCAAAGACTTTCTGTAGTCTTAAAGGGACTTTGGATCAACTCCTTTCCCATGTATTTTTCCTCTTCCTCTGTCAGTAATGCAGGGAGTCTTGTGATTAGTTGTCACGCCAGCCAATCAGAATTTAGCAGCCTCATCTCTGATTGGCTGTAAATATGGCATATTGTAACGCTGGGTTGTGTTGAGGAAGCGAGCCGTCGGCGATTAGAGAGCACCCATCGTGGGTATCAGGAGAGCAAGCAACTGAAACGTTGCACGTGCAAAAGATGACGTCTGCACACATTCAAATAAACTTCTTTTTAATGCAAAATTGATTTTCTTTCGCTCGAAATACTTTCTTGTTTGCAATACGAACGTTTCTCTGCAAAGCTCAGTTCACGCGTGTGCGAAATGCCCTTGTGCACGCACAAAACATGATCCTGCACACGCTGAATGGTGGCAGAAACGTAACGCTGTTATAATGCCTTGTGTTTCAGGCTTGCTGAAAGCGTTCTAATCATCAAACTAAAACTCTACTTGGTGTGCAGTGCCTTAGTAAACATCCAAGGAAGAATTTAGAAAGATGGCATGAAAACGATGTGTGTATGTTCCTGAAGCAGAAAAGCGATCAGTCACATGCTGATTTTAGGATCTCAGGGAGTATGGAAAATGGAATATGGTTTATGGAAAAACATGTGATCTGTTTTTTTAGTAAGCCTCCTCACTATTCACTGTTTGTTCCACTGAGTCTTTTGTGCTTCAGGTTTTTACTCCCAAAGCAACATCCCTCCAGTAATTACAGCACTTTGAATTTACAAGCAACCCGAAAAAGTGCTCATGAATAAGCAAGCAAATGTGTCATGAATAAAAATGTGTGCAGATACTGTTTGAATGCTTTATTAGTGGAAGCAACTCTAGATAGCACGAGCTCATCCATGGTAATATGTGTTTTTATCTTAACCACACACCATCCGCAAATCTCTGTCTCTTTTTACGGAGCCATGTAAAGCTATTCTGTCCAGCAATCTCCCCAGCCTCATCCAGTAACCTTTTTTCTGTCTTTCTTTCTTTCTTTCTGTCTTTCTTTCTTTCTTTCTTTCTTTCTTGCTTGCTTGCTTGCTTGCTTTCTTGCTTTCTTTCTTGCTTGCTTTCTTGCTTGCTTTCTTGCTTTCTTGCTTGCTTTCTTGCTTTCTTGCTTGCTTTCTTGCTTTCTTTCTTGCTTTCTTGCTTTCTTTCTTGCTTTCTTGCTTTCTTTCTTGCTTTCTTGCTTTCTTGCTTTCTTTCTTGCTTTCTTTCTTGCTTTCTTTCTTGCTTTCTTTCTTGCTTTATTTCTTGCTTTCTTTCTTGCTTTATTTCTTGCTTTCTTTCTTGCTTTATTTCTTGCTTTCTTTCTTGCTTTCTTTCTTGCTTTCTTGCTTTCTTTCTTGCTTTCTTTCTTGCTTTCTTTCTTTCTTGCTTTCTTTCTTGCTTGCTTTCTTTCTTGCTTTCTTTCTTGCTTGCTTTCTTTCTTGCTTTTCTTTCTTTCTTGTATATGAGCTCTAGAGCCCTAGAGTTTTTTTTAGCTTGGACCATTCCCAAGCAGTGATACCGGAGCTATTATGTGGCTTCATGTTACATGGTGTTACATTTTATTTCTCGGGAAATTATTCGAGGACCTGTTTATGCACATAATACTGATGAAGTACAGAACATAACGGTGTGTGTGTGTGTGTGTGTGTGTGTGTGTGTGTGTGTGTGTGTGTGTGTGTGTGTGTGTGTGTGTGTTCAACTCTTGGGAATCAACTGTGTATTTTTTTCTTTGTGTCCACTTCTTGGTTGTACTTGCATTCTCTTCATTTCCCTCACATGCATCCCAACACCTGTTTAACAGTTTTATTCCCCTAAAAATTCCCTTTTAACAGCTAAAGGCTTGTCTCTCATTCTTACGTTAACATACTTGAGGTCTGTCCAAGCACATCTGGCCCTGTATACTGAAACGAGATGGAGTGCTGGAGTTCTGGAAGCTCACAGCACATTATCCAGGATTTCCTCATACATTAAGCCATTATTAATAGCAGAATTGTCTAAGGATGCTCCTTAGATATAGTGGATCATTTTCAGGTTCTGAAGAGAGCAGCATCAGGATTTTGTAAGATTTGGACAGCATACGTTAGATAAGCTATTTGATAAGCCGTTCGATAAGAGGGATAATAGTCTCTAGTGCTGTGTGGGTTTTGATGTCGATGCCTGGAGTGGAAGAAGAAGGCTCTTAATACAGGCAGGAACCGAGTGAAGTGAATACAGCAGCTGCAGATGTTTGATTTATTTATTTTTTTCTGATGTTATTAACAATTCTGGTGTAGAAGAGTTTAGCAGTAGGTCCAGAGAATAATTCCTTTTTAAAAACAGGAAGGGTTTAAATCTGCAACGTCACTTGCTTTATAAACGTTTCATGTCATGTCTGTGTGTAGCGTTTCAACACTAAGATGTTGTCGTGTGCTGATCGCGCTCCGATTGTAATGCATAAAGACCCGGTATGCACTGCGATTGTAAGTGTAAAGTCTCTTTTATTGCCACTTTAACACAACAGAAGTGGAAGACATGCTGAAACCGGAGCGTGTGCTACGCGGTTAGGTTACTAACACAAATACCATACAATAACTAGCGATGAGCGCTTCTCATCGCTTCCCTTTTAAACATAACATGATTAACAGAAGATCACAGTCAGGTGTGTACCATTAACATAATAGAACTGTCGCGTGTGCGCTAACCAATCAGAAACATAACAAAAGACACATGACTTGAAACAAGGTAACTCAGACAACATAAACACTCGCTGGGTCGTAATGTCCCTCGGGTGGCCGCCCCGGCCACGCCCCTCTGCGTGTAGCAGACACGGAGGATGCTACACTGTGTTACTGCTTCATAAAAAGCCCTAAATCTATATATATTCAAACTGTGGGGACGTTTTGCCGTGCTGGGATATCAGTATTCCCAGTTCAACTCTTTGCTTACATTACAAGTCCATGCAGTCAACAACTTTCCTTCGTCCCCTAACTATAATTAGCATCATTTTCCTGATTGATAGTGGTCGTGTATTAACATGCTAGCGCATCTGATTTTGCTTGTCTGTGTGTTCGTATATATTTTTCTGCCCCGAGTAGCTATGCATGACAATAGAACAGTGTTTTTGTTCTTTTTTTTTCTTCTGTGCTCGGTTCTCATCATGTCCCGTATAAGTCAGTGCCCAGAAGGCGTGCTGTCAAACAGCACACACTGAAGCTAAGTTGCAATGCAATAGCAGAGACTGCTGATCAGCGTTTAATCAAAGTGGTAACACAACATGTTCTATTAAACCCAGAGCTCTGTGGCAGGCTCGTAATTCCTAATTCCCCATGTCCACCTATATGACTTCTCTCCAGCACTCTGGCTTCTTTAACGTCCTGTGAGCGGGATGAGTTTTTAATTAGCTTCTGGTTTTAAGTCAGTTCAGCAGTACTACACTGAAACATTTGTGCCTGTCCCAACGTTGCCTGTCCCATTTTGATCAAAAGAATAGATTATTGCTTACGGATGGTGTTTTAAACTCTTCTGTTTTGCCGTCTGTCTTTAATAGCTTTGCGACTTCATTTTTTAGTGCTTAAATGAATATAGTCATGCACGATTTAACCGATTTTAACATTAAGCAATGTTTGTAATTTGCCACTTCGGTGTTCTTTTTTTTGTTTAATCTTCAATGCATCTTCAAGCCATTAGCTTTAGTTAACAGTGTTTTGTAGAAGGAAATGAGGCAGAAAGGCTTTAGTGCAGCTGGTTGATGGGGTGGGCACCTGTGCATTAGCCAAGAAGGGAAGTTTCAACAAACAATAACTGTTGTTCAGGCTCCAGAGTTTAATGTCATTCAGTATTAACCTCTCTTGGACCTGTCCGTTATTTTGAATGATAAATATAAGGATAATGTTTTATTAGGCCATGTGTTCAGAGACCTTTTGAAATCCTAGTTACTTATGGAATTGTGGGTCGATGAGTCTTCAATAACTTCGAGTTTCACCTAGATACCATCTTCTGTGGACACACTTCCATCAAAACCACAAAGTGATGTGTGATGCAGCATTTGTAATAAATACGTGTATTCAGACATACACCTTTCTTTGGAAGCTACTCACCAAGCCTGGGCTTGGCGCTCGTTCCAAATAGCAACAGATCCTGCCATTTGTCAAATTACCCATTTATAACATGCAATTATGTAAGTAATGTAAATCTTACGTATTCTTTTCATTCTTTATAATTACCAGGGATGGCGAGAATCATTTATATTTACAGCATTTAGTAGGTGCCCTTATCCGGGGTGACTTATATTTATCTTGATCAATCCGTCTGAGTAGTTATGGTTTAAGAACTTTGCTTAGTGGCCCAGCAGTGGATCATCCGATTAGCAGACAAACACCATAACCACTGAGCTACCACTTCCCTCAGCAAGATCAGCTAGATCATTTTGTGTGGAACAAGTTATGGCACCATGGGCATAGTGAATCCTGTAGAGCTTAAATGTCTTTAATGTAGAGTTGAGGTCTGGCATCCAGCCTGCTTATACGATGTGATGATGATGATGTCCACTACAAAGTGGGCCAACTTTTGCTTGGTCCGAGGCCAAGATCATATGGTCACAGTCAAAGTATGATTAAAATGCTCTGGGCATAATGGTGGACACTGCAGATTCCTTTTTCTGAAGACTTGCTAGGTTGAATAAATGACTTATAATACTAATATGTTAGTAATATGACCCTGCTTAGTGGTCTTTGTTTAACCCTAAATGATTTGGCCAACAACAGACGCAAGCAAGCAAGGGTCTTATTTTAGCTTGGTTTCTTATATAGGCATAAGTCGGGGCTCCATCATAGGGCAAAGATCCCAGACTGGACTCTTGGAGAATCCAGAGATGTACATGTAACACACCACATAACCCCACTATATACACTTTTACACTATTGTAGATGAATACTTGCTGCTGTGGCTATTTTGTAAATTTGTAAATTACAGTGAACTGGATTCTGTCAACGAGGTGGGCACCATTAATGGAACAGATTCTACTTTTATGAAATACAGTAAAGTATATATTACAAATACTATCATCATTTAGAGCATGCAGTGCTGTTATTCGGTTGATTTAGCCCCCTAAGTAAATGAAGATAAATGCTGTTGTCAGAAGTCAAGCTTGTTCCCCTTTAAGATAAGAGACTTCTACATCTTGACATCATGATTGCAATTCTCTTCATATTGGAATAAGTTCATTTAATATTAATCGTCTCTACTTATCCCAATATTATGTTATGTGCACAATTTGCTGTTCCACTACTGAATTCGTTGCAAACCTTATATTTTACTCTTTTTTTTTTTTAAAGCTCTGACCAGATTAATGCCTTTATTGATATATTGATTGATTGATTGATTGATATACGCACACATTATATATCAATATATCTTTTCGATATCTAAGGTTTATAAATAAAGTCTGATTGTCTCTTTAGGACTTTATTGGAAGCTTCCTGCCTGCATTTGTTTGCACACGTAATAGAAGATACTGACTTTGTTGGTTAGAAGTGGTAAAATAGTGCAGTTCTGCATGAGACAAAACTTGAGCTATTATAGAGTGTAAAGGCATATTCATAACAGACATTTTTCCAAATCTCTTGTAACAGTTATCTATAGTGTGGCAATTCTCCATCATTGAGTGGCAGTCTGTTTAGATCAGTGGCACACTATTTTTCTGCCTGACTCAATCAATTGCTTTCTTTTTCCTTTTTGTTTATTTCTTATTGCAGTCAGACGTCTATCCTGAACCGGTGAATGTAGCCAGGGTCATGCTTGCTGAGAGTTGGCAGTTTCTGAGAAGCTGAGAAGTCCCAAACTACTCTGGCACTCGGAAGAGACATGGCCTGCAATTAAAGGGCTATTTTAAATAACTCTTTAAATGGCATACTCTTTAAGGAAGCCTTCGCAACTAATAACAGCTTAGTAAGCAGACAGTTCCCTCTGCTCTGCGATGGCTTCACAGGGATGTGTGGGTCCAACGATCCTCATTTATTTTTGCCAGATGAGTCTACTTGTTAAATAATAACTTAACATTCAGCCTATATATTTGTATGCATGTGTGAAAACCCTTTATACTGACTCCTTCTCTCTTTGGAAAATAATGAATGACCTGAAAATTGCATTTAATGACTTCCTTCCATAGATGTACTGCCTACGTGTACATTTATATCTGTAGAACCTTCTGGAAAATGCTCTTACCGTATATTCCGCCGTATAAGACGACCCGGCGTATAAGACGCGGGGGGGGGG
>JAOUQX010000002.1:12116716-12131263 GCA_028566295.1 Liobagrus marginatus
GCACAAGCACGGGGAGAACGTGCAAACTCCATGGGAATCGAACCCACGCTCCCATGACCTTGTTGCTGTGAGGCAGGCATGCTATATTTTGACTACACTTTGATGCTCTGGAGTGCAACCAGACCGACTGCGTGTTAATTCGTGCCAATACCATGCAAGGTGTGTGCCGGGTTTAGACCCAGTCATCATGAGCTATTTATTAAAGGTCATGTGTGAGGTAAGCATGAGTGATAATTCGGTGTGATTGTATCCTGTTGTCCTTGCTGAAGAAAGTTTATTCACAGTTTTAAGTAACCACACTGCTTGTGTACTACAGAGTTTGATGCATGCAGTGATGTTTGCTAATGTAACTATTAGCTCAAATGAAGCGTTCTGCGTAGTTCTGGCAGTCCTTGTAGTCTATCTGCCATCGGTAAACCCATCCCATATCAGCTGATGTAATTGGCATGCACTAATTGGGAAATAGTATTTAAACACTGCCAGTCAGCTGCTTTAGAGTTTACAGTGCATGTTGCATTGCAACGCCTCCCCAGTCCCTCCTGTAACTCTGGTCTAGCTTAAACTATGTCCTCTGCATTATAGTTGCATGCTGTGCTCTAAAGGGGGCTTCGGTACCGCTCTCCCACTCACCCCGAGTGGGGTGATTATTCCTATAAACTGCTGAAAATTCCCTGTCTTAACTTTTAATAAAGTTCATTTAAAGGACGAAAATTTAGAACAGAGCATACCGCCAAATGCAAATTCATCAAGCTGAGTCACATGTTTAGGCTATATTGCTATTTATCATTGTAATACTATTTTATTTTGATTTAAAAGGTCCTGACAGAATGAACTTTGTATTTTGCTAATGCACTCATTGTACTGCACTGTAATTTTCATAGCAGCATCGTGCAAAGGGACCTAAACTTTGCTTAATCTAATATAATACATTTTGGGTAAAAATGTTTATGGTAAAGGTTTTTAATTAGAATTAACATTAAGATATAGGGACAAAGAAGAAACTGTTGGGGAAAAGTCTGTTTACAGCTACTGTTATGTATTAAACAGATTTTCAGCAACAATAAATGTGTACAAATGCACAGTGTACAAAATGTACAAACTTTTGTTCATTAATTAATGAAAATATTGTAACTTTTAGCAATATGCAGAATAAGAGGAATATAGTCTTTTGGACCTTGTACTGTAAATTGTTCCCTGTTGTACTCTATTAGTTCCAGGCTAGCATTAATCTTCAAAAATATTGTATACAGCATTGCAATGTGGTTAAGGAACATTTCCAATATTAAAAAAACAACAACTTCTTTTTATAAATGTGTTTTGGTTTTACATCTTGTTTCAGTTGTGTAAAAAAAACCTCACAGAGAACATGATGTATAGTTACCCTTAATACACACTGCAGTACAAGCCACTGTGTATTTCCTAGATGTTAGCAGTTACACTACATATTTTTTTAATTTCTTAGTGTGTGTGTGTGTGTGTGTGTGTGTGTGTGCGCGTGTGTGTGTGCGCGTGTGTGTGTGCGTGCACGTGCGTGCGTGTGTGTGTGTGTGCATGTGTGTGTGCGTGCGCGTGCGTGTGTGTGTGTGCGAGCGCGTGCGTGTGTGTGTGTGTGTGTGTGTGTGTGTGTGTTTCTGCTATAAATAACTGCTCTGCTGCTGCAGTAGTTGTGTGCAGATTGTTGATTTCCACAGTACCCTATCACTGCTGACAGGATACAGGTTCAGTGTACGGTGTTGCTGAGAAATCCAGCTAGGATCTTATTAAGGCCACCTATATGTTGATGTTCACAAAACAGCCACTGGCACGCTATAAATAGACTCCACTTCTCTTCCTACATTCTATTATAGGAACATGGCCAGGCAGGTCATTGGAAAGACAGATTTAAACCCAAGCGTATTTATAATTATAACTGCCTTTAGCTACAAGAAACAAAGAATATTGATAGCATAAGCCATTTTTTTACTAATACTTCAGCTGATTATACCGTTTGGAAAAAAAACACCCATTAACCATATTTACTGTATGTAGAATTTATTATACAGTAATAAAAATATTCTTTTGAAAAACCTTTGTGTCCATAATGCTGGATATATTTTACCAAAGCCCTGCGTCCACAACTTACCAATCTGTGCTTGCTAACACACTGTCACACTAACAGACTATTGACAGTACAGAATACACATACACAATAGGGCCAAAGGTTTGTGGACACCTCATGATCGGATACATTTGTGGATCTTCTTTGATCTGTTTCCACAAATTTGAAAGTATTAATTATCTAAGATATTATGATTATGCTGTTCGAATTCTGCTCGCTGAAACTAAGAGGCAGAAACACTTCCAGCATGACAATGCCCCTGAGCACAAAGCTCATTAAAGACGTGTTTTCCCAAGGTTAAAGCGAAGACGAACCCCACATCAAACATTTACAGCATTTAGCAGTTGCTCTTATCCAGAGCGACTTACAACTGAGCAGTTGAGGGTTAAGGGCCTTGCTCCGCAGTGGTAGATTGGCAGTGGTGGGAATCAAACCCCGGTCTTCAGATCAGCAGTCCAACAGCTGCCAAAGGCACTGAGCTAACACATCCCCACATACATTAGTGTCTCATATATCTGTGTATCAGTAATTAGGAAAATTAAGATATGAGTTTGCATGCATGTCTGTTTACCGTCTGAACGTGTGCTCTGCTCTACGTGTGTGCTGAGAGAGGATCACTGTCACAACCTTGGACATGTGAGTGTTCAGCAGAGTTTGTAATGTTGTACCTGTGGTTCATCTGTAGGGAACAGAGTATAGCAGCGCCGTGACTGACGAAGTGTGCGCTCGGCTGCCAATCCGAACTGAATCAGGGTCACACCGTCTCAGCAATATTACATGGTGTAATAAATAATAAGAGCTCCAACTGGAGAGCTGATTGGGTCTTCTATTAGACTTATGATAGAAAGAAATGCCAAGAAATACCGAGCTGTCAGTGGTTGGACGTGTATATGTGTAGATATGTATACATACGCACACTCACCCTCATTTACCCCACAAACACATTACAGTTATGATTTTAATGCAAATCCCTAATGACTAATGTAGGCGTTCACATTTTTTGTGTGTGTGGTTGAGGCAACTGTATTTTTATTACGGATGTGCAGGCAGTCAGACGTTGTGTGTAAATACAGAATTTCAATGCAAAAGCAAGACTTTAGGTGATATGTAGTTGAAAATGAGCTCTTCTTATTATTTTTATATTCCAGATGTACATAAATGTATGTGCTCTCGGAATTCAAAAGTCATCTATGTAAATCACTCACGGATCTATCCATGGAAATGCCAGTCACATGACAGATCATATATTAGCAGTAGTTTTACCCAACTGGCCGACATATTTGCGTGTGTTATTTCGGCCTCTAAGTTGTATGTAACATATAGAAAGACCATTTCCCTGTCTCGGTGAGGTTGACGCAGTTACACATCCACCTTATTGTTTTGTCTCGTCCGAAGAAATGCATTTATGTATTTTAGCGTTCTATAAAAATCCATGAAACCTTTTTTGTTTGAGAGACAGAGAATCAGTAGCTTACAACAGTATCGAGCAGTTTGCATGAGCACCAGTGTGTGCAGACTTTCCCTTATCAGTGTTTCCGTCAGTGCAATTGTTCCTGCTGTGCTGATCAAAGCGACATAATAAACAATGACCAACAACCAATACAGCCGCTTTCACACAGAAATAATACAGCTTGAATAGGATTTTCTTTTATTTAAAGATTCAGACATATTTCTATACGAGTGTCTGAGGGACAGATAATATTTGAAGTTGTTATTGCAGAGATGCAGTACAGTCTATAGGAGCTACTGATTAAAGGATAAAATCTGATTTTACTGTTCACTTGATGTGTATGACACACAAAACAGGCTTGAGCTTCTGTGTGTCACAGCTGTAGAGCTCCTTTCCAAAGAAAATAAACGTGTAAAGAAGAACAGAGAGAAAAGCGCCTAAAATTATAAATAACCAGACACTTAATCACTGCTTATCTATGCATTAGTGCTGTGGAGAACAACTGCTACATTTAGCATGGTTAAAATGTAGGAATGAATGAATCTAGTCATCAATGCCACTGAGCTCTTTAATCTTTTACTCTTCTGAAAAAATGTCAGAATAATAAAAATAATTAAAATGAGCGGACTGCTGCACTGCATTTCAATTCGATATTTTTAGCTAGCGTATCAGTGCTAACCGTTTTTGTGGAGAAGAAATACAACAAACGGGCTCACGCTCGCCTTCTTCTTTACGGCATAGGTACTGACCGCCTCACTTCGTGCTTTGTAGGTAAAATACATTACATATACATAGAGTATATGGGAAATGAGGACGTATAATAAACGTAACAGGTTTGCGCTAATTGCACGTACTCATTCCAGTTTGTGATGGACTGCACAACTCTATAGAATGGCCGAGCTCCTTGCTGCCTCAGGCTGCCTGTATGAGAACAGGAAATATGTAAATTCAGTGATTTAGACTGCAGTTATTGATTGGAGTCCTACAGTGGTTTATCCTGTTTAGGGACGTGCGGTCGCTGGAGTCTATCCCAGCTAAGGTAGGGCGTAAGGCAGGGTACACCCGGAAGTCAATCGCAGGACTAACACTTAGAGACAGACAGCCATTCACACACACATTCACTCCTATGGACAATTTAGAATAGCAATTAACCTATGCCCAATCACATGTGTTTGGAGGCAGGAGGAAACCGGAGTACCCGGGAAAACCCGCATAAGCATGGGGAGAACAGGCAAACTCCACACAGAAACACCCTGGACGGGAATCAAACCTGTGACCTTTTTGCTGTGAGGCAGCCGGGCTAACCAATTTAAATTTGAATTATATTTTAGCATTATTTGTTTATTTTTTACTTTTAATAATGACCACACATCTCTGGAAGAGACATACTTAATAAAGCTCCGATATTTTGATGTGTTCTTCACCTCTTGTAATGCTTTTGTAGCATGTGCTTGGTGGCACATCCATCCCATGTGACTGCCTTTCCTCTGACTTAAAGCCAGTGAGACTGCGCCAATCATGCAGGTATACCTTTTAATGGAACTAAAAGTCAGGAGAAAGAATTCTGATTCAGGTCCTAAGTTAATCTTTTCTTGAGGCTGTTGAGTGTATCACACTTTGTCTACTGAAGGCTACACATTCAAGTCTCTGTCAGAGTCTGCATATTTCAGAAACATATTCTTCTTTCATCTGCTGGGAAAATCTACAATAGGAAAAGCTTTTTATAATCTAAACGTACCAGGTGTTTATTATATCATGTTTTCCATGACTAGATGGAGCTCGGCCCCATTTCCTTAGCTGTTTGGAACTCGCCAGAATCACCCGTCATGGAACGAGGCAGTTTGTGCTGTAATTTTAATTGCTTTCACTGCATTTGTGTTAGAGGGAAGGGGGTGAGGGAGACAGTGTGTAGCCGAGCGAAGCAGGCCTCTGTCCCCTAACAAGACAAGTGCAACACAAGACAGCTCAGCGTTGTACTTGTTTGGCGCTTCCTAATGAGACAGCCTAAATAGGTCTAAGTGCCATGAGTCAGCGAAAGCTATGCTCTTGCCACAAAGCTGGATTAGCAGGGTCATGCCCCGTTGCTTGCACATGAGAGACTTCTTAATATGCTTTAAAACGTAAAAAAGGAATTTACCACATGTACACTACAAAGCAATGACCGAGAATGTGGCGGGTTTATAATAATCATTACAGAGCGGAATAGGAAAAGGCCACTGACAAGCTGGGAATTCAGCTACTGCTTTATCAGGATTTGTTATTCTACTAAATCTACACCCATTATTCAGTTACGCATTCATATGCAGAAGTCCTGTGATTTTAATACTAACAATCTGTCAGTCTCTGAAGTTATTCTAAAACGAATCAGGGCCAGATTAACCCACAAAGGCAGAAAGTAAATTCTGCACTTTGAAATTGCAAACCTTAAGACACAGTCATTCCTAATTCTACCAAGGTATCAAATCTCTATTTAATCCTGCTGTTTAATTTAGCGCAGCATTGGATCTGCTGGAACATTGGTGTTTCACCCTGCCGACCGTCAACAGAGTGACAGTGTCTGAAGGCTCATGGGAAGGTTTCACAGGTTCTGCCTAAGGAAGGGCAGCTTCGGCTCATTGTGCATTCATGTAAAATCTATTGATTTTTCTTCTCTTCGCTCTTGTACAAATCAATACATGTCCAGGACACTGCATGGGACAGAGTGGGAAGAAAGAAAGCAACAAGCCCTTTTGTGTCTTCTTTGGCATCTTTTATCTGCTTGGAGGAGGTACCGGGTTGTTCAAATATGTTGCCAGTGCATGGCCTTTGATCTGCACAAAATGCAATATTTTATACAAGAATTGTATTCAGAATTATTATTATTAGAATTGACATCTAATGTCAGATTTTCTAAAAAAGAAAAAAAAACCCATTAATGAAAGATGATGTAGTCAATTATGCACTAAATGAATAACAGTATATAATTATACTTATTTAGCTACCAACGTGTTTGATTTAGGGATCCATTTTTAATTCTTTTTATTCTGGTAAGTGTAATGATCGCACGAGACGGGTTTGGATCCAGTTGCTTAACCTTTATTTTCAGCGGGAAGTGCGAGAATTAACAAGCGCGTGAACACGCGTGTGCGTGTGAGAGTCTGAAGATAGTCAATACTATGCGAGGCGCGCGCACTTCCGGGAACCTTAAGCCACCGCGGTCTGATTGGCATCAGGTGCGGCGTTGCTACGCGGAGCCGCGCTCTCTTGCCCGGGAACGCGCGCGCTGGCTGGAGCGCTCGTAACAGTAAGCATCAATAATCCAGGGACATACTGCCATTGCTATTAACTACAAACTAATATCAAACTGTACTGGGCTCCGATTAATATGTCCAGTTATAACTATTTAATCTAATCATTTGTAATGCGCTGCTCGTACAGGAATGTGCACATTGCGATGTATAAAATATTGTTGACGGAAAGCTTTTTTTTAATTGTTAGGGTCAAATGAGCAGATGGTTAGGATTCGATAAAAAATATAACTATGGTATATGGTCAGGTGATATTTTCAGGTGCTCAAGCAGGTGACTGTTCTCCTGTAAAGGGAAGGTGGGGTTTTAGTTCAGATTCTGATGTAGTCCGATCACAGAGTGGGATATGATCATGCGAAAATGCCAAAAACTGGATTGGACTTCAACAGATGGAAATTGGAGTTCCAACAGAAACTGCAGCAGGACAAAAGGCCACTGTCACCACAACCCTCCCACAAAGCATTTCTTACGGTCACTGCTACTGAGTGGTACGCAGACAGAGTAAAGGAGTGTTTACTTTAAAGCAGCAGTACTTTAATATACCACAAATGCCCAAAGCTAATTGAAATTCTGCTTGAGAGACTGATTGCAAAGATATAATATTTCATGTCGCATTTGAAATAATAGGGTACACGGAACGTAGAAAAAAAAAGAGACTCGGTGGTTTATCAGTGAACCTTTAGTATAAAAGATCTTCTTAATTTAGGTTAATTTAATTTATTTCTGATTTAATGCTGTAAAAATACATGCTTGGAATTGTACTGATCTGTATTGATTGACTTCGGGTCTAAATTCATGTTCTTGCCTGCATCTGAAAAACCATATTTTTCATTCTCATGTTAAAGAGCTGCTGTCTGATAAATCTGCATTTCACCAAACAGAACATCTTTAACATGTGAATGTTGTTTTGAAATAACAGCAAATGATGTGCAAAATCTATCCGTTTATTCAAAATGCTCAAAATTCAAAATTAGTAAGCTAATTAGTATAAATGAACTTGGCGGGTGTTTTATGAATCTTTATCATTATTCTTGGGGAGACCTGCAATGAGTTCAAGGGGCAGAAAAAGACACCGTGGCCCAATTTATTTACAATAAATAGCCATGATATTAGTTATATTAGTCATACATAATGATTAGTTGAGCAGCAATCGAACTAAATTGAACACACATATTAACATCGATGACGTCACAGATTGAGGATAAGAAAGAAGCTTTTCCATCTTTTTGTTACTGTTTAAAATGTATATCATACACATAACGATTAATAGAGTTCGATTAAGGGGAGTTCTACACATTGTCGTGTTTAGATTGCAGTTTTAAAACGAAGGAGGCTGAGAAAAGCAATAGAACAGTACTTGCATTTCCAAACTACATTAGCTGTTGGTTAGTAGGATCCGCCAGCAGCAACTCAGCAGCCTGGGTCTGAGCCTATCCTCAATAATTAAACCCCGGGGGAAATCTTCTATACTGCAGCATCATAACGGCTGGCAAAAGCAATATATTCCAGTATTAGAGCACATGAGGGTGTTGACATCCTTATGAATGTTCCTTGTTCCTTATGAATGCCTTAAGCATGGAAATAATTTATATTAAACATGATGGGTGTAAGCATATATTCTAGTTACAGACATTAGCATGGTGTCATGATGCGGTTAGTAATTATTTTCACATCATCCCAAATGGCCCTAAATGACTTACTAAGTAACTGGTTCATTAGCAAGGAAAAGAGCAGCAGTAACCACACTAGGTGTGCCAGATAACATGTTATTAAAAAAAAATCAAAAACAGAAAATAAGGGTTATTTTTTTTGTGCTAGGCATGTCGGGTGCAAGCCAGGCCGAAGGCAATACACACATCTCATCTTTTATTTACGAACACAGCTAGCTGAGACAATCCTGCGTTCTCTCTCCTCCACATTCCTCCTGTGATAGCCGTATCTCATTTCTAATGGCCATCCGGGCGCCTTGCAGTGTCACACTGGTCATTTTATCCCCATTAGCTATGCTACGGTACCTATCAATTATTGCTGTCTTATAGTTATGTGAGTAATTGGATGCAATGCACAGATGGGAAATGTAACACATGCACCATGTCATTTAATAAGAATAAAACACAGATGATTGGATTCTGCTTTATTTTTTTTAACAAAGCATAATTAGCAACGTGTTAGCAAGAAATGAGTCACCAAATGCTAGCACTAGTACACGAATTGTTTATGCAGTCTTTAAACACGTGCTTCACTTGAATTCTGAGTTTTCATACTCTTCCATAAGCAAGCTATTGTGAATATTACAGACATTTACACAATAAAAATGGCAGATAGGGTTAGATCTTGAAGCTGTCATACTAGGCTTAAAAGTAAAGGCTGTGTTCCCATTTATTATAGACTCGGTGGCCTCATTGTCCTGGATGTTTATAATCCTGTTCAATCTTATCAACTTAACAATGATGTCATTAAATAGTTGTATGGGCATTGATTTAACAGGATGTAGAACAAGACAGCTATACTATCCAGTAATGACCTGCCACCAGATAACAGTACTATCAGTGCTGAGATCTCATTTTGCCTCATTCTCCTCAAGGACAGAGCGAGCACACACTCTTGAGAATACACCAGGATCATGATGGACCTGAAAGTCACCTGATCCAGAAATTCTGTTGCCTTTTATCGCTTTAATCACAAAAGAAAATACATTAGGATACGATGAAGCTTTCTCTGCATTAAATAAGATGAGTGAATTATTTAAAGGCATTATGGCTGCTGGAATAGTCATAGTGTTTGTCTGTGCGTTCATTCAGTGTTTGGGTGATCATGTGGATGCCAAAGTACTGAATCTTTCTTTCTTTCTTTCTTTCTTTGTCGCTGTTTCTGGCAGCGTTCAAAAATTTAAATGATTGTTCAGCTGTTTAATGATATGAACTGAAAAATAAGAACTGAGTCAAATAGATTTTGGACCCTTGATGTAACTGAAATTAATAGGATGTAAATATGAACAGATCATTGTAGTTATTTGATAAATCCACTTTTTTTTTTTCAATCCAAATTTTCTTATGGCTCACACATTTTCACTATGCAGTATTAAATATGTTAATTAGGCCCGAGTCTGTGGATATAGTTTTATAATAAATATACAATACAGACGCTTCTGTGTTAATGTTATAAAATATTGTTACAAAGGTAATTCACAATTATAAAGGTTTTATAAATATGTTTTTAAGTACGGCTATAAAGAAAACCTTCTTAATGTTAGCTGAAAATTCTACGTTGCTTTAATTTGATTAGGTCTTTGGCGCTGCATAACAGCACGGGTGCACCAGGCGGGTGAGGAATTAAACAGAAATGAGAATTTCACTGCCTTATTATTTCCCAGGAATGAATAATGACTAAACCTCCTGCTTTATATTTAAGAATCTGTAATTCGACGCAGCCTTCTTGTGTCATAAATCTAAATATTGGATTAAATAAACTGAAGGAACAGAAAATAATAGAAAAATGGCAAGCATACTATCTGATGTGATTTTGATTGTAAAATAATTTGGCTAAAGCACCGTTGCCACTTTCAGTTCCTTTAAGTGGGAACTCTGTCCAGTAGCAGTTTCACTAGTAAATGAATGATGTCTAGAGTCGCAGGCCTGTGAACAGGAGACACTCCAGGAAAGTCATATGCACAAAGCTCTAGGAGTATGTGCCATTGTCAGTTAGAATCACTAAATTAGAGCCAGGAGACATCCCAGTGCAAGGTGACTAAGGCAACTATTAGTTTCTGCAGTCTGACTCAGTCATGACTGAGCCTTTCTAAAAATTCACGGAATCCTGGGGCCATTGGAGCAGCATGATGAGGACAGGCCAGAGATGTGTCATATCATCTGGGGATTGATTCATTCTTAAACTTTTTCTAGGTGACCTTAACACATTCTTTATTGCTAGACGACACGCTCCTGTGGGCTGATTTAGCACGGTGACGCCGTTTGTGATTAGGAATGAACGTAGCTCAAAGTAGCTGGTATGAAAATGCAGAGCAACATTTCATGCGTGTGTATTTACACAAATAAGGGACTTGTTCATTTTTTATACCATGGCACTGTTGAGAAGTATGGCGGCTTGGTTTGATTTTTGGGTTGCAGGCTGAAAATGAATTGATTCGAATGAATGAATGAATGAATTGAGTGCATTGATGAATCAACCAGTTATCCGTAAGTGTTTGGTTGTACCCTTGATTTTATGGCATTAAGAAATATGTGATTTTTTGGTTCAACAATCTCAGAAAAAAATTCTATTACTATGAATAATAAGAATCAGAATACTTTATTAATCCCTGGTGGGATTTGAACTGCAATTTTACTATATTTTTTGCAGTTCAAATAACTATACAAACAAAGTTATTGCACAGAAGGATTGAAGAAAAATATTTTGCGCGGGAGGATGTTATTCGGGAATATAATAAAACTATAGATTAAATAATTATATTAGAGATGTTATTGCATCCAAGTGACAATTCTACAATGTGCAAAATATAATAACTATACAAGTTAATGTTAATGTACTGTAAGATGTTAATGTGTGGAATTGTACAGCCTGATGGACACAGGTCACAAATCTAATAGTAAAATAAATCCATAGATAAAATACACATGATTTAAAAATACCATATGGGATGACCACTTATGAGAGAGTATCTTGTGTACATTAAAACATCAACATATAATAATAATAATAATAATAATAACAAAATATTTTTAGCAAATCTCTTTGCTTATTTAGTAAATACATTTATCATTCAGATTATAATCATTGACTTTTTACTTATTTCATTAATACATATATGCTTTTGTATTTATTAGTCTAGTAGTAAAGCAGAATATTTGTTCTTGCCTTTATCTCTGACTTTACATGCTAACGTGTATCCAAGTCTGTATGTGATGCTGTTGAGAACAAAACAAAAAAACGTCTGTGTGTATGATCAAAAAGACGTGTATTAAAAGTCTACTTGTACTCAAATATCTCAAATATCAAGGGACACTCAAAAACTGAAATATAATCAAACATCCCACACTCAGTTCTCAGACAGGATGATGTTAATTAATTAATTAATTAATTAACAAAATAATCCATTCAGTATAATCATAGCTCTTTTTACACCTGGCAACTCTGCACCAGATTACCACTAAAACAGGGTAAATATTTTATGATGATGATGATGATGATGATGATGATGTTTGTGACTTGGTCAGAAAAATAGGGATCACAGTGCTTTACTATATAAGTGTTGTGCCTCGTTATCTTTCGTTTCTCTAAAACTTCGAGGAAGTTTTGTTTTCGATTTAGATTTATGAGATTACTAGTGCTTAGATGATCAGGCTTCAATGGCTTCTAAAAAGAATAAAAACTAAAAAAAATCTTTATTACAAATTTGCTGACAATAGCCAGCATATAGCCATATCTAGTATACAGTTACATGTTCCTCAGTGAGCTGTGTCTCCTCCCTGACCTTGAGCGATCAATGGCTTGGTGTGCGGTGGCTGAGCGGAAGCTCATAAATAAGAATGAAGCCTGGCCCCAAGGGCCTTAGAGGAGTGGCAGTGTGAGAATAAGCTCAGACACACATAGCCCACCTCCTCAACCACCTCGAGATTAATTACAACCCGTGCCACATTACCATCTGATCCTTTAGCCGCTTTGCTTCCATGCAACCTCCCCCCGGCCCGTCCAAAAAAAACCCCCCAAGGTCTTCCTTTTCTTATTTGCTTCTCCATCACTGTTTTCCTCTGAGACATGGTGGATAAAATGCCATTTTGGCAGGGAAAGGAGAAAAATAATTCTTCTCCCCTTTTCCCTACACAGCAAGTCTCAGTGTGGGGGTTTACCAAGGCAAATGCCAGTAAGGTGGAGTTACATTTTCAATCAAAAAAAATTTTTTTTAAGAGTGATTGTGGTTATGTGTGTTGTGAAAGTACTCCTCCATTCATCCATTAATGGCCTGATGGCCATACCAGACAAGTTCTATCATTTGCCATCAATTCCCCTTAAGCTGGTAGAACCATTAGATATCGCTTGACACAATTGATGGCATGTAAAGGCCGTGAAGCTGCCAGAGGCTGTACGTTAATAGGTAATGATGCTTAATGTGTTTGGAGTATGTCTAGGTATCAGTCACTGTGTGGTTTTTAGCAAAGAGATTTACAAACATGTACTGTGGATGCCTGTCCATGTGCATGCTGCAGAGGAAGAAGGAGCAAGGCATGGGGCTGCCATAAAACACCAAGCAGATGGAGCTGTAAAACAGTCACGGTGCAGTGACATGCCAGGTAACCTTGTAATAAAATGCATAGAGATGACAGTCGAATGGCAGAACATCCATCTCCCTGTCTAATAATGACCAGCAGTTCGGATTGCAGTGGGGACTGAGAGCAGATAAGAGTATGTTGTATTCCAAATGGTGCTGACCTTCATTGAGGCCAGTAGAAATAAGTGCAGAGCTGTGGTTTTGTGGCATACAGAGGGAGAATGTCAAACCTTTATAGCACCTTCCTATCAAAAACATGAATCGAGGGTCAGAGAAAAACTATTAGACCTGTTTGTGTTACAACTACATTTCCTGCTCTGTTCTACTGAATTAAGAACTCATCAAGCATCATAACAAAGATCAGTATTCAAAGTAAAAACCACTGCGGCATAAAGACATCTACAAAGCGTGCAGTGTTGCACAAACTAAGAATATATGTTCTTGTATATTTCCTTTACCTAGACCGCTCTGTTCCTCACAGAGACATGCCTGGAACACCAATTTCTTTGTAGTGCCTAAAGTGGGAGCGTCCAGCTGTAACAAGACAGGGTAATTTTGGTGTGCAAGATGTTCTTCAATTACCAAATCTCTTTATTACAGTAATTACAGGTCTTTGCCGTAAGAATTCAGGCTCTCGTAAGCATTTCTAATGCACCGATGATGAATAAACACATAAAAAAAAAAAAATATCATGCACACGTCATATGATTGGTTATGGTTTAGTACAAGAAATTCCAAAATATTCCCAAATCAATCTCATCAACTATATCTATCTTATACTTGAGAAAATGTGTTTCGATTAGTATTTAACATATAACGTAACATTAACGTATAACAGTACCAGTACCAGCTTTCAGTGGCTGTTATATAACGGATTGGTGCAGTGCTTGAATGTGCAATTTTGTCTTTCTGGTTAAAGGAATAAAATGGTGACGAAAAACCCACAACAACAGCAAATGTTCTCTTCGGTGCTGTGAGTATTTATAGTATACATATTCTTTAGCCAGAAGCACTAAGGGTCCCTCTAGTGTTTCACACATCTTGGTGTAAAATATTTAAAAGCTGCAGTTAATCCTTTAAGGGCTCATATTGAGATATTTAGTCTGACACTTTCAGTTGTTCTGCAATGCTGAACATATTATCTACTTTACTGTGAACAAAGTTAAAAGGGGCGGAGCTGTGGGAAGTCTGTCAACAGTTCAGTTATTCATCTGGATGTATGTATATTATTCAGCAACTGTATTATGAGAATATAAATATATGCTTTGATGGATCTTTGAAATTGAAAATTGAATTAACCCATATATGTGTGTGTGTGTGTGTGTGTGTGTGTGTGTGTGTGTGTGTGTGTGTGTGTGTGTTCAAAGTTCAAAGTTTAAAGTTCAAAGTTTATTGGTCACATGTACATTATACGTGGTACAACATA
>JAOUQX010000002.1:12157733-12172486 GCA_028566295.1 Liobagrus marginatus
CAGTTAATCACAGGACTAACACTTAGAGACAGACAACCATTCACACACACATTCACTCCTATGGACAATTTACAGTAACTAATTCACCTACGCACAATCACATGTGTTTGGAGACGGGAGGAAACTGGAATTCCTGCTGAAAACCCACGCAAGCACGGGGAGAACATGCAAACTCCACCCAGAAACACCCTGTGCGAGACAATATTTCAGTTATTTTTGATATTGTCCTTTTATTGTTTCATACTGTTACTAATGCTTTTAAATGCATACAAACAAATACACACTTAACTGGATTAACTTACAATAAAGATATAACTTTATATACTTTGTGATGTTAGGATACCTAAAGCTAACTGTTTTTTTTTTCTTTCTTTTCCTATTTTTTGCCAGCTCCACAAATTCTCCTTTCTTCTTTTAATTGTGCTCATATTTTTTCTTTTATAGTAATATTTTTATGTATCTGGGAATAAAAGAAAAGACTTGCAATATGTAGTTAAAATATCCAATGTATTTTTAATTGTTGCAAAAAAATCTTTGTCTTAAGTTTGAGAAAAACAAAGAGAGAGAGAGAGAGAGAGAGAGAGAGAGAGAGATAGAGAGAGAGAGAGAGAGAGAAATAAGAGTGAATAGTTGCAGCTCCAGCTCTTGTATAATATTTGTGGTTCCCTTAGAGGAAAATTTGGGAGGACAGAATTAATCTTTATGTGGAAGTAAAGCATAATTAAAAATAGTGGCTTGGCTGAGGCAATCGTGAAATCGCTGTGATTCGTGTATGCCACAACTTCTAAACTGGGGTAGACTACATCAGTCCAATAAGGCAAAGACAGTTGATCTTCCTTCTGCACAAATGCTTTCTACAGAAACTGTGTAGACACTGTGTAATAGAGATGGGTGGACTGATGGCAGACCAATCACATGTTAATAGAATGGTATAGAATCCAATAAATAGGAAGAGATGGCGCAGTCCCCTGAGACACTGGATTCACACTCAAGCATTGTATCAAATTCTTACTGCAGGGTGTAAAGACCCTTACAGCAATATTATTTACCCCATCCCCCATCCTGGGATGCTGGGACTGTGGTAGACATATGGCTATGGTGAGACAGCTGGGTTCTAGGTTCAAAGAAATCCAATTTTTGGCCCTGTCTCTTGGTGCCTGGCATTGATTGACACTGTGTCCATGTCCTTTGAGATTAATTAGACCGTCAGGCGTGGTTGTAAGCGTATTTTAGAGGAAGCAGGGGCAGTCCATCTCCAATAATGACCTGGTAGGTCGTCACACTGATGATCACTATTGTAAAAATAGAAATATTCAAATATATAAATTTGATAAAGATGATCATTAAAAAACACAAAGCTAACTTTATATTTATATACACAAACTGTACATCTACCCTCAGACCTGTGTGTGGGTGCAGAGGAGTCTTACTGTCATTTGGCAGTTGTTTCTCTGCATCTTAAATCCATTTGGAAACCAGGAAGTATGAGAATATATTCTGAATAATGCTTTATCCATTGCCCTTGGTTTAGTTTCATTTACTTTTTGTAAATGCAAAAGCCATTATTAGGGTTTACTAATATAATAAGCTGTGCAAAACATAATTAAGTACACATGCTCACACACTGATCTCAAGATATAGCTGGTATTTAAAAATGATAAATAATAATTAAACCCTGAATGTTGACGTGATAGTGAATAAGGGTGAATCAGATTATTTCATAATCAAACATTTCTTAAAGAAAAATGTAAGAAATTTGACAGCTCTACTTTATTAGGTTAAACAATTATTTAGTAAATGTATGTGGAAAGGTGCACCACATCCCAATGTCCAGGGGATTATTACATATTTAATATCATAAAGGATATGAACCCCAGAGACACAGGTACTTGATGTTGAGAGCCTGTTACAGTCAAACCTAGCGGATATTCTTTTTAACACGCAAACACACACAAACCTGAGAGCCCCATCTGGGAGGTGTGATTTAATCAGTTCGCTAGTGAACCCCACAAGAACCAAGCAATTTACACTATGATGTCATGTACAAATTAAAAGGAAGACAAACACTGGCACGACTCTTCTGTACAAGCAGTGTAAAAGTATTTCAATCTTTTAAATATAGCAAACTTCCATCAGGTAAATCTTCAGGTCATATTAATCAAGTAATCAAGCTCAGTGTGTTATAGACTTTTTACTGGTTCTCTTCTGTGCATCTCTGGTGTTGATAATACTTCAACCCTGCCAGAGTGTCAGTGTTGTGCTGGTGGATAATTAAATCTCTCTGCTGTGCTCCACTTCTCCGCCACCCCCCCCCTCCCCCCTCCCCTCCCCAGTCTGCTGGGCGGGCCATAATCCTGTCAGACAGGGAGCACCTTTGTTGCTGATTAAGGTTTGTCGTCCAGGGATTTTTATTGGCTGCCCAATGGTGCGTAGCATATACATTTATCAAGAACAATTGGCTAGCTAGCCAAGGGTGTCCACCCCTCCTGCTAACTGGAATAACAGGGAGAGAGAGAGAGGGGGGGAATAAGGGGGGATGCAATTGGCATAAGCAAGCAAAATATTATAGATACATTTAAAGGAGGTAATTAAATTAAATGAATTTTGTCAGGCCCTGCAGCTCAAGCGATCTAACTGTGGGCTGCCTGCTTGACATTAGTTTCAGTGTAATGTCTTAATAACATGCTTCTGTGTAACTAGATCTCTCAATTATCCAGTGTTGTGTTCACATCTACAAGCATATGAAGCTGGATTGTATTTCAACAATGCGTATTCTTCATCGTTCTTTATCTTTTTTTATAGTTTTAAAGTAGCTACATACAGCAGCTGGCGGTAAACTGCAAGCGCATGTACGTCCCACATCTCTGTAAATAATACTGTAGAGCAAGTACGTTAATAGGAAATCAAGATTTATATTTATTTGCCTAAGTATGAGATTGTGTGTGTAAATTTAATAGTAATCTATTAGATAACTGGTCTATAATTCAGACATGAGAGAATTACATTTTATTTTTCAGCTCATCACTAGAATTGGTTTTTGCCTGGCTGCAGTAATGAATTATAAAGAAGCAAAATCCATCTGACATTATATCCTCACAGTCTCAGAAAACCAAGAGAGAGCAGGGGGAGGGGAGGGGGGAGGAGGAAAGAGAGTGAGAGAAGTAGCGAGAGAGTGAGAGAGGGAGGGGGAGAGAGAGAGAGAGTGAGAGAGGGAGGAAGAGAAAGAGTTTTTGAACTATTCAGGTTTAAGAAGGCAGATTCGATGTACTAGTATAAAATCATATAAAACACTTTTCCTTTGATGCATATAACTTCCTTTTTAACGCATATCTGAACAAAGTAATGAAGAAATAAGGTCACAAAAGTCCGTCCTGAGTTTTATTTTATATGATGATAAGCATACTGCAGTATGTGGGTGAGTCATATGTCATACTGGTCACGGTGTGAAACTGCATGCCGACTAACATCTGACTTTATGGATCAAAACAACATTTCAGATTTTTCTTCTTTCTGCATGTTTCAATGCAGTCCTCTAAAGGACAGATTGAGGTTTTAGCTGTAAGGATTCAGGGAGTTTATTAATACAACTTAAATGTCATGGTGAATGGAAGGAGAAAAACCAATTGTCCTTAATAGCATTTGCATACAATTTCCTGTTAAAAAATAAATCATTATGAATATCTGATTTTATCTGCAGCATCATAGTTCAAAAGTAGATATGTATCTGTATTTTTAATATCTTTACTTGCTGTATATTACAGTGATACTTGATAATCAGAACAAATTTGTACTGCTTGGAATTCTACCTGTAAATCACACACACCTGGTGATGCTGTTTTCCAAACATAAACGCTTAAAAATCAGTGGGCGTAATGTAAAAGCATGGTAGCGCAGTAAAACATCAAAACAAATCCACTGCATTTCGATTACAATGTAAGCTAGACTAATTAAAGTTAAGTTAAAATGAATCTAATTAAAGTAAAGAAATTTGTCATTTTTATGTTTTATCTTAAAACTTATTTAACTATATTATGTGTTTTCAGATGGGAAATCACCTCTTTCTTTTTTCTTCTTTTTTTTTTTTTTTTTTTTAACTTCCTACCAGCCTTAAGCCTCAACATCTTATGTTGAACATCTTATGTATGTTACATTAAATATTATCATAATCAATTTAGCAACGACTGCATTTGATTTATGACCTTCCAAAATCTGGCTTGTTCAGTATTTGTACAGCATTAGCAACAAATTTCTTTCAGTAAGTGAAAACATTGAAAAATTATAGAAAGTTATATGTTTATATGTATTGTTCAATCTTTTCCCCAGGAGGTAATACATGTGACATAATTATTTAGCATCCATGCCCTTTCATGTTGTTCATTACATTATCATGTTCCTTCTGGAGCCATAAACTATAACTATGCAATAAACCACATCTGTTTTCAAGAGTAATTGAAGGTAAATGAGCAAATAAGAAGATTGAATCCTTTTTCTAATGAAGTTTCTTTAATATATGAATTTCCCTGCTGTGTTATCTGAAGAGATTTAAGATAAACTAACGCATACATTTGGAAATGATGATGTTTAAAGATTATATCTTTGAATTTTACTCTTAGGTGATAATATTTTCAGTTTTTCTATGAATGCCATTAACACAATTTAGTCTATCAAACTGGATGCATAAAAGCAGGGAAGTGCAAATACAGTACTATATATGTGTAGCCAGCATGAATATTGCCGCAATCTTACCACATACAGACACACAAAGGGAGGGAGGAGAACGAGAGAGAGGAAAAAGGCGGAGGTAGGAAGGGAGGAGAGAGCGAGGGGGACAGAGACAGGCTGAGCTATTCAAATATTTTCACATTCAGCAGGGAAGGTTTTTTATTAAAGCTTTTTTTTTTTTTCATTTGGATTGCATACACAATCACAATGTGCTCAGTTTGGTGACATCTCAGTTTAGAAGTGTGTGGGCTCTCATGACAGTTTATCAGTAAATTTTGTTTGTATCTCGCTGATTCAAGATTGATGCAGTCTTGGAATGTTGGTCATTGGACAGAAAGGGGAAGAGAGACAAAGGCTGAGTGTTGTTGCATTGCACTGTCCGGCCAACCAGGCACATTACACGTTTCTTCCCTGTAGCATTGTTTATGAGTTTATGAGTTAGTTATCATGTAGGGAACATGATACAAGTTTGATGTGAGGGTTACGAGCTCCTCCATCTTCAGTCTTACATTGCAGGGTCATTATGGCAGATGCTGCAGTGAGCGAGTCCCCAGATCATCCTTGATGATCAGTCTCCACACTGCGGTCAACTTTGTTCTTAACGTTTCTATTTTCTCCTGACCTTCAGGAGGAGCGAACTGAATCTGAAGAGACGACATTGCACTATTCCTCAAGCAACAAAAAAAAAAAAAGAAGAGAGAAAAAAGACCAACTTCCAAGCAAAAGCAGTCGAGATCCTTCGATTCTTCGACAACATCCTAACGCTCTCTATTCTCTACTATGCTTTCTTAAACATGCAGCTCTTTACTTGACCTTAGAATTTAAACCGTACAAAAAAGTCCTGATAACTGGAAAATACTGAGTGTGAAATTTTGGATAGACTCAATCAAAATATTTCTCAGGTCACAGTTATAAAGCGCATTCGGAATAGATGAAAACAAACGTTATTTAAATATATGAAATCCCAGCTATTACTGACAACGATGAGATTTCAATCAATTTTCATACCTCATACTGACACTTAATGCAGCACATTTCTTCTGTAGTGCCTGAGATAGACGCATGCCAGGGCACAGAGAGATGCAGAGAAAGCCTCAGGGCTCCAGTACGGCTGTAGTGTACATATTTTCTGTTGTTTGCTCTGATGAAAATATTTTTTTCACTTATTTTTCCTGGGTCACACAGACAGCTGATAGGTGGAAAAATGTAGCACCAGAGGAAATTCTCATTCAGTCCATATTTGGATTTTCTGTTATATAATTTCTTATAAAATACGTGTGCTATTATTTTTCGATCACTTATTACGGCGAATAAAGAGATTACTGTGTACAAAAAGAACCAGCACTTTGTTTATTTCTCGGTCATTTTCCGGTTTCAAGTTAAAAGAGAAAATGCCGAATATCTATATATTGAAGTATTTATATAAATGTATATTTATAATTTCTTTTTTCTTCATTTAAATCACAACGAACAGAGTTCAAGCAAACCTGGGCGGTGTTTTTAGCAATCCGAGCAAGAAATCCGCTTTCATAATGTCTATAATAATAATAATAATTATTATTATTATTATTATTATTAGAGATTTTGTTATTTATATGTGCATCTTATGTACAAGTATGGCACTTAATTACACGAAGGAAATAAAAGCCGACAAATGAAAGCCGTGCGCACTTTGATGGGTTCGAACTGAAAGGACGCGTTTGCTGAAAATTCCCTAAAACTCCTGAATGCTTACATTAAGGTCAGCGGTGCAACACAGGCAACAAATAAACGAAAATGTGTTTATATATATATATATATATATACATAATTTTTGAAACCTAATTTTTCCCCGCAGACTATTCGATCTCATTTATTGTCTTAATGTGGACATCTGCTGGGTTTAGTATCTCTAGATTAAATGTAATGATGTGAGGGGGAAAACCGGTGGAAAAGCGTTTAAAAACACCGTTAAGGGCACACTGAGAGATTTGCGTGACCCGGATGTTCCTTTATTTAGTGCAAAACGCATTTACTCTCTTCAAGTACAGCTAAGCGGCCCACGTGAGAGTAAATGCGCGGTGTACACTGACTGTCCTTGTGCTCCAAACGGCACGGAGAAAAGTCGCATCAGCGCAAACGTGTCAGCCATCCTCCATGCCGTCCTTAAAGGATTAGAATAAAGAAAACAAATACCCACTCCTTTAACCCATGACACGTTATAGCGACGAGCAGAGTCGTCCGTCTCGCCCGTGTGTGCTGTATATTTGGGTATAATGTGAACTACACGTAGGCAGAGTCACTGGACTGAGTGCGGCCAAAATTCGGCACGGTCAGGCGGGGCAAGTCCTTGTTTCTGATCTCGTAGATGGACTTTTTCCGGGCCTGAACTCCCCGCACGGCCGCTTTGATTTTTCTCCAGCCCAGATGATTGAGCTCGGCCAGATTGAGTATGACGCAGAAGCCGCTGACAGCAAACATGAAGACCAGAAAGACTGTTTTCTCCGTGGGCCTTGATACGTAGCATTCGACCTCCTTGATGCACGGGTACCGATCGCACTCGTACACGGCGGGAACATTGAATCCGTACAGGAAGTACTGACCCACTAGGAAGCCGATTTCCAGGACGTTTCTGAAAACAACTTGGATGATGTAAAACCTGGAGATGCCCTCCTGGCGCCTCATTTTGGACTTGCCAGGCTTTATATTGGGGTTGGGCATTTCTTTAACCTCCAAGCAGTCGGGTTCGGCCTCTTTATTGGCGTTCTCAGCGTTTTGCAGAACTCCGTTCCCGATCGTGTTCTTTATCTTTTTGCTGTCCTCCCGCTTCAGTGAGTCCTGGTCCTTGTCCACGGTGAGGAACACGGTGGAGTAGCGGCGGTCCTTCTGTTTTGCAGACTGATGAACAGAGTAGGTGATGAAACAAAGGCTCGGGGTGCACACCATGATGATTTGAAACACCCAGTATCGTATGTGTGAGATTGGGAAAGCCTTGTCGTAGCACGCTTGGTTACAGCCCGGCTGTAAAGCGTTACAGACAAACATTGTTTGCTCGTCGTCGTAAACTGTCTCTCCAACTATGGCTACAATTAGAATCCGGAAGATCACCACCACTGTTAGTAGGATCCTAAAAGCATACGATCAGATAAAGAAACAAAAATGTGTAAGCGTCTGACCTTAAAGATTCATTTCAATTGAGAATTGTTGTTATTATTGACGATATGAAAGGCATTTGCAAAAGCAAACAGCAGCACGAGGGCCGGGAGCTGTCCGGTGCTGAAACCCATACCGCTGTTCGTGCTGTGCGCATAAAACTCACCGCTCACGGGGATGGGATGGATTTTCTTCTTTTTTTTTTTTATTCTTAAAAGATATTATACAATTACTTAGTTATTTCCTAAAGTTTTATTTAGAGCAAAATTATATTGTTTAATTTTTTTAATTTTTTTAATTTTAAACAAAGTGAAATGGGCTGTGGCACCCTTCTTTGCGCACGCCCAGTGAATGATGCGCTTCTATAAAACAACCTGCAAAAACCTAGCTTTAAATGAAATGATACTCACACTTATCGACAATTATAGATGACATTTTGGCTTACCTTCCTATCATAGTAGAGTGCTGCTGGACAGCAGCCTCTAGGAGCCTCTCGAGTATGGTCCATTCCCCCATTTCTGTTCATTCGGAGACGAGAGCGCACAGCACTTCGCACTCAGTCCGCGTGGGGAAAAACACTACACTCTTTCCTTTTTAACGTCCACTTTTATCGGGCGAAAACCACATTGACCACGGTCCTTGTTCCTTGCGCCGTAGCCAGTTGCTATGCCAGGGGACCACCGGCCGATCCTACTTTACCTGTCTTCCAGTCCGTAGTGCTGATTAATATATGAGCCCTCCTATTTTCGATCCTCAGATCAAGTTGATAGGTCGCGCGGTGTGTGACTGGTGAGCGGTTGGATTTAATGCCTCGCCACTGCTAATCTCCCTTAAGTAGTTCTTCCTGCGTCACGGGGAACACAGGTCTGCGAAATGCTGTCCATACACAAAACAATTGTTATTTGCAGTGATTGTGTAGGATGGACCGCAGGAATGACGACGCGCGTGGAGTTCTGCAGAAGCACCGACTAGAACAGAGTTGTGCACACAGTGATGCTGAAATTAAATAGAGTCAAGAATACAGAGGGGGTGGCTCGTGAACTGTTATTGGCTTAACCACAAGATGTGTCCTAGTTTTTTTTTCGAAGTCATACTTGTTGCTATCACGGCCACGAGCTCCATCCCAGAGGAATTCCCCTGTCCTCTAGCACTGTACTTCTCTAAGCTGTTATTTTTGTTTTCACTCCGACCATATTAATACCGCGAGCGGCTCAGCCCGAGGAGCTGTGAGATTCTAATCGCTTTATCGCCGTGCTGTGGATCAAACTAGTAACGTCATCTCCGGCCCCGCCCTTTGTTTCGCCTGTAAATTCTGCACTAGCACACCCGGACATGACACTATTTTAAAATACAACTAAACGTATCGGAACATCTTTTTACAGATTAGTTTAAAGATATCTTGGGTCATCGGCCATCATGTGCGCATGCTCGTTACACCCAATAAGGTGCGTCGCTTCTGGACACTAAAATGGTGCCGCCGCATGTATGTACACATTTTGTTGTTAAATGTTTCGTTTACGTATAAAACGGGTATGTAGTGTACCTTGAACGCTTATATGCGTAACTTCTTTTTTGAAGCATGGTTTTTCAGAGGACAGGTAAATGGGACTTCTCAGGGACACCACACCACCGATAAGAGAACGTAGAGTTTTGTTCAGTTTTTTTTGTAATGTTCTTCATTAGACATGCTGTATTTGGTATTACTCTGTGATTTCGTTTTGTAAAGAATCTTTATTAAAGTATACTCAATGCAGACATCACTGACTATGCTCAGAATGTGTGTGAATCTGATAAAAGGACAGTAAGACTGAATAAAGAAAACTGCTTAGTGGAAAATCTTCCTACATAAAAAAAAAATGTACATTTTTCATTAGATGACTTTATGATATGATATGGATATTATGGTATGTTCTGTCACAGTCGTCCAGTAAACTCTTCACAAGTTAGAATATTTATTTCATTTTTTTACCATATGAATAAATATATAAGATAAATGTATTCATATACTCCATGTTAGAATAGCACACAGAGAGCCACAGACTTCTTATAGCATTTCAAATATAGAATATATATAAATCGGTGTTTGATAGGAAACAGGTACCTATAGATGCAATGCAAAATAAAACAAAAATTGCCCATAAACAATGTATTCTTGTGTAATTTTGAAGGTGACTAAGTGTAGCAATGGAGACGGGCAATATTGTTTAAAAGCATTTTCGGTGGACAATAGAGGGTCCAGATTCATCGTACTCCTGTTTGCTGATCCACATCTGCTGGAAGGTGGAGAGGGAGGCCAAAATGGAGCCTCCAATCCAAACAGAGTACTTACGCTCAGGTGGAGCAATTATCTAAAATAAATTTGAGAGTCTAATGTAAACAATTTGTAGGATCTGATATATGATTAATATATGATTATATGATATACTAGATTAGACTAGACTAGAAAAGAAAAGAAAAGAATAGAATAGAAAATGACCTTAATTTTCATTGTGGTTGGGGCAAGCGCTGTGATTTCCTTCTGCATGCGGTCAGCAATACCAGGATACATAGTGGTGCCACCAGAGAGGACATTGTTGGCATACAGATCCTTACGGATGTCAATATCGCATTTCATAATGCTGTTATATGTTGTTTCATGAATTCCAGCAGACTCCATACCTTGGCCAATAAAAATTGAGCAGTTTAGAGATTGGAAAAACAAAAGAATGCGACAGAAACCCATGACCAGTAGTGACCAATCATGACCTATTTGGCACACAGCAAAAAAGTTGTTGTCCATTATTTGATACAATTCTAAAGCATATAACAGTTAAAATTTCTTATGTTCTCAGGTGTGAGTTATATATTCAATACAAGTCTGAACACTGGATCTGGCGTTGTGCTACAATACGCAAATTATAAACACCCCTTCTCAGAGTGAATTATTAGAGAACAGTCTAAGAGCACTGCCATAGCAGGTCATTTATATGATTATTTGGGTTTTTAATAATATATTAACATTAAATAAAAATAACAGCACAATAGGTTTGATTAGACTAATAAAACCTTTCAAATTCTAGGTGGCATGACTCAACAATGACCTCATCTATTTGTTCTATAAGGTATTGCTTGTTTATCATTTAGTGATTGTTGCATATATAAACCGGCAACACAAGGCTGATATAAGAACGTACCTATAAATGAGGGCTGGAAGAGAGTCTCGGGACAGCGGAATCTTTCATTTCCGATGGTGATCACCTGTCCATCAGGCAGCTCATAACTCTTTTCCAAAGAGGACGAGGAGGCAGCTGTAGCCATCTCATTCTCAAAGTCCAACGCCACGTAGCATAGCTTCTCCTTAATGTCCCGTACGATCTCACGTTCAGCTGCAAAATACGTTGCGATAGTTAGTTCTCTTCATGAAATGTCTAGATATATTAAAAAGTGTGACGGGATGCAGACATTCTTGACATCAGTTTTACCCGTCGTTACAAAGGAATAGCCACGCTCAGTGAGGATTTTCATAAGGTAGTCTGTGAGGTCCCGACCAGCCAGATCCAGTCTCATGATGGCATGAGGAAGAGCGTAACCCTCATAAATAGGCACATTGTGGGTCACACCATCGCCAGAGTCAAGTACGATACCTGAAAATTCATTTTCTTTAGAATATAAGCATATGTAAGGGCAAAGCAATGACTATGCAAATCACTCTGACCCAAATCGAACCTGTTGTACGGCCCGAAGCGTAGAGGGAAAGCACGGCTTGGATAGCCACATACATGGCAGGCACATTAAAAGTCTCAAACATGATCTGCGTCATCTTCTCTCGGTTGGCCTTGGGGTTGAGCGGAGCCTCCGTGAGCAGGGTCGGGTGTTCCTCAGGTGCCACACGGAGCTCGTTGTAGAATGTGTGGTGCCAGATCTTTTCCATATCATCCCAGTTGGTGATGATTCCATGCTCAATGGGGTACTTCAGGGTCAGGATGCCTCTTTTACTCTGGGCCTCATCACCTACATAGGAATCTTTTTGTCCCATACCAACCATTACACCCTAGAAAGTGACAGATGGAATTCTGTTTATGTTTATTCATTTAACTCTGGTATGGGAGACAGAATAACTTTGAACTCGACACAGAAAAATAACTGAGCACACAATAATAATAAATAACTGTATCACAGCAGTCACACATGCTATGATTTTAAACCACAAGGCTTGCATTTCTACACGCAATGATGAAGTGATGAGTATCCAAATCATAACTTTACTGCAGCACCAGCCAATAATCTCTCCAAAAATCCAATTATGCCTAAAATTGTAACCCTAATTCTAAACTAACTAGAAGTTGCATTAATAGTTATGACTTGTTTATTACAGATAGCAAAATCCAAGCATTTGTATCTTTCTGTACATTTCGTCAGAAGGCTTGCATTGGCCGACCAAACCAGTGGCGGATTTAAATAATAAGTAGAATCAAGGGACCCCCTGACCAATACCAAGAGGCCTATATAAATCATATATTACTTATTGGTTTTTTATTTGTAAATTCAATTGTATTTCATTTTACATTGAAAAATAAACATTTTAGCTTACAGATATGTTTAAATGCAATTTATTTACAAATGTAGAAAAAAAAATATAGAGAGAGAGAAAAAGTGTGTGTTGAATTCAAAGTTTGAACCAAATTCAGTTAAACATCAACAAAAGCATGGATTCCTTTTACTTTCTTCTTTCAACAAGCGCAGAAGAAAATGTAGGAAATCAATCTAACTGTAAAGTGCCTGCCTGTTCCCTGTCTCAGGTAATATTAATAATGTTACTACAAATTATTAATCTAACACCACGGCAACTAAGCTGCAAAATGTAACACTGTGTTATGCAGTATATGACTACACTTTTTTTCAAATGGACTCTTATAAATAGCAATAAGTATTATAAAGTAGAAGGTCACCTGATGACGTGGGCGACCGACGATGGACGGGAACACCGCTCTCGGTGCGTCATCTCCGGCGAAACCACTTTTCACCAGGCCAGAGCCGTTATCACATACCAGAGCTGTAGTCTCCTCATCGTCACACATTTTGGACAGTCTAACAAAACAGACACATAAATCAGAACTAACGGTTGAACACAATTACACACAGCTATTAATTACCTCATTTTCAAACCGTCTGTGTAATATTTCTAGCCATTTATGGTCAGTGAGTTATATAAGATATAGATGCAACTTTGTATTATTAATGTTAGTTTTAGGGTTCGAACATATTGTTGGTCTGTTAGTTTGTTTCGACAGAACTGACAGCTGCACAGAAAATTAAAATATTATTAGGCTTGTGTTCCCGCATTGCATGGCTTGCCCACTCACCAGATCAGCTCAGACACAGGGGCTGGGTGCAGGAGTGGGAAGGAGCTTCTTTATACCAGACAGGGGGATGTGTTTATGAGCCAGTTGTCCTTATTCGTGGCATCAGAGAGTGACACTATGAATGGGATGGGGACGGGAGGAAAACACTTGTGTTCCTTTTATGGCAAGCTGTGTTAACTCCGTCTGCATGTGTGGTCCAAAACAACAAAAGGGGCCTTTTGTCAACAAGCCTATTGTCTTACCGTAGCAATGACACACTGCTGAATGCCTTTTGTTGTGGCTTGAGTTGTCACAAGATTGTAATAAGTCAATAATGTCAGTATATCTGATTAAAAATGTTTTTTTTTTGGTTTTTTTTAAACGTAAGATGAGCACTACTGTAACAATGTTAGGGGCTCTGCATAATGGTCATCGCTAGGTGGAATCTTTCTGCTTACATAGTAGTTAGATCATAGTTGTGTAGTTAGCTGGGTAGTTATAGCATAACTGGATGAATATGTTAATAGAAGAAAAAGCTAATTACTTCAAAAATAAACACTGATTAAGTTGTATTTTTAGGGACGCTCTCAGGGTGCAAATCCTCACACGACATTACCAAATTACACAGATGACATTTTCCGCCATTCTGATAGTTGATTACTAATGAACGTATATGTGTAGTGTCAGTAATAGAAACCATTGCTAGGGCATAGCAGTATAAATATATATTATATGCAAGTGTACAGTTAGTTCCACTGTATCCTGTACCATGGGTGTTCTGACCCATAGATGTCTTTACACCATTGTCTGGCGCTGCAGTCAGTGCTGAGATTTCCTGAGTCAGCAGTACACGAGAATCCACTCCCTGTCCAGTGTGTGAGGGCCAAATTAAAAAAGCGGTATGGGGTTAATTGGATGCGCGACATTCCATATCCTCTCTGCAAATCCCCCACATAACAGCTCAGCAAGACAGGTGGCCCTGTTTCCTCTTTTCATCTAACACTGAAATAGACTATTTCCATCCTGGGCCCAATATTAGCCCATGCCTTACATGCATCCTCCATGCCCCACTGTGTCCTCTCTGCCATGCCTGCCCACTGCCAGCTTTGCATTACAGTTGGGAAACAAGCACAAGGCTGAAACTACACTATATTTTGTCTGGAATGGCTTTCCTAATGTACCTTGTGCCCAATCTCTTAATCAAAATATTTGTGCCTAAACGTGCACATAAATATTGTCCTATATGTTTCACAAAGATTAGATAAGGCTTACTGCTTCATTAAAAAAATTATTTGTCACTTGGTAGATCAGTCAATAGGCAGGCAAATAAAGTTAAACAGCACTTTGGATCAACCATGAAATATGCATGATTCTAAATAAATGGTTTCATTTACAAATGACAGTTGATGCTCTTTGTTTATTTGTTCCTTAATATTCAGAAATATCCTGGATAAGTCAGCATAAGAATTTGGAAGCTGGAGAAATGTGTGTGTATATATACACAGTGGTACCTCGGTTTACGCATTTAATCCGTTCCGGGACTTTACTCTTACACTGAAACGTTCGTATACCGATACA
>JAOUQX010000002.1:12185440-12195505 GCA_028566295.1 Liobagrus marginatus
TGTTTGAAGCCTGAAATGTGGCAAAAGGTCGCAAAGTTCAAGGGGGCCGAATACTTTCGCAAGGCACTGTATGTTACTTAAACATAAAGTAAAGTCAGACAATGGTACTGGACTTGTCTATCCAAGCTGAAAGGGTTTTTTCCAGTGAGCAAAAGCATGGTTGCTTCCATTTGCCTCCAGAGTATTCACAAGCCAATTTGTCCTAAGAACCACACTGTACACTCAAAGACAAGAACACTTGGTTTCATACAAGTGTGATCTAATGTGCTGCAACTAAAGAGGTGCCAGTAACCATGGCAACCGCATAGCCTTAAAGCAAAGTCTCAGTGTGAGTGCAGTTTGAGGACAGACACATCACTGATCACTGAGATCATTGTGGCACCAAGACGCTCCGTACACAAAAACCAGAGTAATGGCACACACCTCATACGCAGTGGCTACACGCTCATTCTGAATAAGTGCGCCAACCTCAATAAAATTGACAGCTAAAGACTCTGTAATCAAGCATTCCCACCAATTAGCCGGGAACACACACGCAGACAAAAATCAATTTTTCCCATTAGGTTTGGTTAAGTGGAGGCATATGCCTTGTTCCAAATGCGACATTTACAAGCATAGGCGTCTCATACAGCAGCCAACGTGCTAACTCTCGAGTCATTGAGGGTGAATGAGATGGAACATTAGTGTAAATGTACTTTGAGTAATGAGGTGTAACTAATGTACATTAGAATAGAAGCTGCTATACGGGCAGAAAGCTGCTGTGGCCGGAGCGCCAACAGACCTGATGGACGTTTGTTCAGCTGCTGCAGGGACTGACTATGCAAACACTATTGCGTCTCAAATGATCCCAGTCTGATTTTACAGCTGCTTGAACGTTTATGCTTAATATTTGGAACAGAAAACTTCTCAAAATGTATAAAAATGCGCAGGTTTTAAGCACACTACAAAAATTGTGTACAAGTGCTCCACAGACATGTTATATGTGGTTAGGCCACCGCTAACCTGATAAAAGTATGGATTGGGTTCCGATTCGCCGATTCCATTGAAATCGTCCACGTTGATGAGCTGGAAGTCGAAGGTGAAACCTGGGTTGGGAGCCTGGAACTCTGGCTGATTCTGAACATGAGGGAGGTTTCCAAGCTGCTTATAACGCCAGTTATACAGATTACACAGACTGCAANNNNATAACGAGACAACACAAAAAACAAAAGCATATGTACTAATCGCTTAATCAGGAGGAATGAACTTTATCACATGGTCTCTGTATTTGTGAAAAGAAGCAGACCTGGCACGAGCTCGCCCCTGAGCGTCGAGGTCCACTGTGGGAACTCCTAATCGCACAAAGCGTGTGAACAGAGATTGCTCCATGTTGGAGTATTTCTGAAAGGCCATATTCTTAATGACAGGAGGAAGCTGGTGATGATCACCAATCATGATCCAGCGCTTCAGACGACTGTAGCCATCTTCGGGATTCTGTTACAGAAAGAAAAGGGAAATGGGAATGCTTTCTCCTTATGTTTAATCATAAAGAGCTCAAATCTGAATGATAACCCATTTACAGTAATTTACAGTCATACAACCTTGTATTAAATGCCTTATGACAGCAGTGTGCAACGGTATCTGGAAAAGGCTGCTGCGCCTTTTTATTCGAATCAACCATGACGCACACCTGAGTCCATCTGTTTAATTAGTTGGCATTACAATAAACTCAAGTGCGGAATAAAAACGTGCACATACACCATACCCATTTTTGGATAGGATTAACACAACAGTTGTCAGTTGATTTTTATAACCAGCCTAGGGCATCTGACTTTACTGCACTACATGAAACTAACTCGTGTGGTCTCAGGAGCATTTGGTCAGTGCAAGGACAGGTGGCAGGCTGGGAAGTGGAGCTATGTTGGGAGTCTGGGTGAGTATTAATGCGTTATACATGCTGCTTTTAAACAAACAATGACCCCTTCAATGGTAAGCACATGCTCTAGACCTCACACCCAAAAATCAACACGATTACTAACCCTACTATACTACAGCAATATTGTAACAGACTGACTCACATTTTAAACCTCCGTCAATGGCACATCTGTATTTACATGGGCAGATTCAGTAACCTTACAATAAACTGGCGAGCCCTTTACCGAGCATGCAAGCGTTGAGCAGAGAGGGATTACGGTATTAATAAAAGATGTGACAGTGCAGAGGCCTTAACTCAGAATTAAACTTGGGATCAAGCATTATTTGATCGACAATCATGAGGCAATGCAGGAACAATTAGCAGAGGGGACATTCACCGAGAGGGACGTTAGCATGACTAGGGAAGATACATAAAAGAAAGAGTTTTGGTTAACAGTTTACTGCAAGCTTCCTCCTTGGCTGTGATCAAACATGGGCGGAGGTTATACCTGCAGTAAGAGTGGAATGAAAGTTTCAATCTCCAGGATCTGAGCTGCTTCCTCCATCAGGATGTTGTCATACTGGAACAAAGGAACATTGTCATCAAACTTCGTATATTTACTACTTCTACAAATCTACAAGCTGAATCAGTGGATCTGAGATTTTTTGCATCATTTAGCACTGGGGGGAAAAAGTTGCTTTTAAGTATTGCTATATGCTATTACAAAATATGGACACTTACCACAGGGGCATCATCAATATTGGGACCCTTCAATACTTTTGTAATGTTTCTCTTTTTGAAACTTGTTTCAAATTTTTTATTTTATGCCTTTAATGACAAGACAGGATAGAGTGAAGCGAGAAGGAGCTGTGGGGGAAGGGATCACGGAAGGACCATAAGATGGAATCGATGTAAAATATAAAAAAAGCGCTGTATACGTCAACGCAGCCACCTTTCACTTTTCGAATATGTTTCTTTGTTTAAACTTTTAAACTTAAACGATTGTCCGGGGTGTACCCCTAAGTTAGCTGGGATAGGCTCAAGCGATGAATGAATGAACAAATATGTCGCCGTGGCGAGGAAAGCCTTAGATTGAAGCGTAACCCTGAAGCGTAATCATGGAAGCATAACCAGGTATCGAAGTTCTTCGAATTTGGCGGCTTACCTTGAAGCCAAGCTCCACGAGGTCATGACGTTTGAGAGCGGCGTGAGTGCAGGTCATGGCAATAATTTTAGCCTCTTTCACCAGCAAGTATTTTGATCTGTCCAGTCCACTGCGCAGCAGCTCAAAGGCCCTGAACTCCTGTACAAAAACCCACAATGCAATTAGAATGTAAGTTTCTTACATCTATACTATTCAACACTATAAGACTATCTGAGCTGTGATGTTCTACAAAATATCTGCTGTTGATCATATGCACGTGCCGGCTGTTAGATCAAATTTAAAGGGATTTTGGCTTGCTGGGATTTTTATGATTGGTAATTCTGCTATCACAGACAGAAGGAGAAGAGCAAACCAGTGAACTATATCCAGATTCCACACAGGCAGTGAGACCACTGGATCATAAACGTTTGATGTTTTAACATTTTAAGCTTAATATTAAAGTGATAACATCATGCGCTATTAAGAAGGATCATTTTAACCCTGGCCCATCCTTAAAGGACAAACAGCAGACGAGCTGCTTCCTGTGCGGAGGCTGGAATGTGAGAAACAACAAGACAGGCTCTGGACCAGCCCCACTGCAGCATGTTTTTGAAATACAAGAGTCAGACGTCTATTACAGCCATGTCTTGTTGTCAGCGGCAGCCTTATGAAAGACCGATAACAACTGGCATTATGGTCCCTCTCATTCTACACTGATAAAAAAAAAAGCACACCAAAAATAAGTAAATAAGCTGCTCACAAAGAAAACATGTCGGTGGCACATTCAGAAGCTGAGCTATTACTTTAAACCAATAAATCGGTTACTGCTTTTTGAGGGCATTGCTCCCATAATAGAGTAATGCTCTTGTTATCTCTGTATAGATTCAAACCTGTTCCTGATGGCTTGGATTACAAGAGAACATATGAAAAGGGATTTGTCATGGGGATGGGAATGTGGGTAATGCAACTGATTAGTAGATGAGAAAAGTTGGGCAGCATAAAGGTTCTGATCAGACTTAAGAAGTTTATGACACTGAAGGCAATGGGAAAGTAATGAAGGAGTGAAAAGGGGCTTTGTTAAGGCAAAATGTCACAATACACGCTTTAAATTTTCACTAGTTGTTTTTCTTGTTCGTGTGAACTGTCTGGATTCATTATGAAAGAATGTGCAATCTGAAGCCTAGCCCACATCCAGATGAGGTTATATTATTAAAACACATTTCTATGTTTTGGACACACTGGTCTGTTTCTCAAGCTTCAACATCCCCGGTGAACTTCACTGTAATTAATCAACATTCATAAAAAATATTTTGCTTTACCTTATTCAACTTATAAATCCTTCAAAAAGACACATTTTGAACCAGTTTATGCATCTCACTTACTTCTAGTTGGGTGAAGATTTTGCGTATGTGGCGATAGCAGCCTTCTGCAATGTCCATGTCCTCCTGGTAGTTTTGGCCCTTAAAGACAGGCTGGGGTGCATTTGAGAAGTACTTATGGAAAGGGAAATGTGCGGCCACCTCCTGTACACTAACGTCCCGGCCCTGTTTGGGTCGAACCTTGCTCGTGTATTCCTCCCATCGTGACATAACCTGCAGGAAAAGAAGCAGATCACTGCTAAACAAACAGAAATCATGATACCCAGATGATACCCAGGTTAACCAGTAGCATGCACGTTTGACTGTAGTAGCATGTACTTTTGTACGGTGTATATCTGAGTGCAATAGCGTGTACTTCTTCTTTTTTTTTTTTTTAAGATTTATTTTGGGGCTTTTTATGCCTTTATGGACAGAACAGTGGTGAAATGAAGTGGGTGAGAGAGAGTGGGGGAAGGGATCGGGAAATGACCACGGGCCGGAATGGAACCCGGATCGCCCGCAACACAACAGCGCTGTGTACATGTCGACGCGAGCGCGCTACCGCTGTGACACTCCGCCGACAGCATGTACTTCTGTAGGATGTACTGTATGTCTGACTGCGGTAGCATGTACTTCTGTACGGTGTATGTCTGACTGTGGGAGCATGAATGACTGTAAGATGAACGTCTGACTGCAGTTGCATGTACGACTGTAGGATGTATGTTTGACTGCAGTAGCATGCGCATCCGTAAGGTGTATGTCTGACTGTAGGCTTTATCATTATTTAGCCCTTGGCATTATTATTATTATTATTTATACGTGTAGAGATCGCTGAACACCGATTCAGTGAAATCTGAGATGGAACGGATAAAAATAAATAAATAAGTACAAGCTCTGCTTAAAGGACACAAGGATGCTGACACTGTCTTCTTGGATGTAGGTGCCTGAAACCTGATCAGACAAATCTACCGGGTTCTACAGAGGTTGCTTCTCACAACCTCTTTTTTGCATCTCATCGTGACATCCCCTTCGAAATCAGGTTTTTTCTGTTTTAATCCAAAATGGGCTCTAAGGTTTAGCAGCCTATTCATATGGAAATTTGTTGACTTTGTTTTTTTGCCGAGTGAGGAGTGACTATATTGAGCGGTGCTGCTGATTAAAACCAAAAAGTTTTCCCCAATTAAATAGCCAGGGAAATGCACAATTTTATTTTTTTAAACTCAGTGGGAAACACAAGGGTCTATAGAGGTTAACAAACCTGATAAAGGTAAAAATGGCCAGCGGTTTCACAGGTATAGGACACGTCGCCCGGGACACTGAGACTCTCCTGCAAGCGAGCCACCTCGCCAAGCAGCTCCAGCCTTCGAGCCAGCACATAGTTCACTCTTCCATACCTGAAGTCGAAAACAGTATAATGTCACAGCTCTGATGATCAGATAATAACAAAGTATTTACTTATACTTACTTGAAGTCAACATCAAGAAGATGGGAAACACAATGAGATTAAACAAAAGATAGGAATAATCTCTGTAGGTAATAATCTCACATCACCACAGACCAGATACCGAATATGCTGCTGATTTTTAAAGGAGGCAGCTGTGTAGGTAGATTAAATGCTAACAGTTTAAAGTATTTAAAAACTAAAGCCAAACATGTGATCTTGCAGGCTGTGGACATACCGAAGCCTTTATTAATAATTCAGTCTCCTCAGTGCATCAAAAAACTATTTATAGAAATCACTAAACTTCTGCCTGCGTGGTTTAGTTAAAGTTTCATGCATGCATAATTAAGTGCGCCACAATTTTACTCTATAATTAAGATCCGAAACTTTGGGGAAGACTAATTTATCTATATATCTTTCATTAATGTTAATAGATGGAACATTTTATTCGGAAAGGATTGAATAGTACCATACACCTCCATCATTGCATTTATAAGGGCCATTATTTGTCATGATCGCCACTGCTTATTCAATTCCTTGCCTTCGCCTTCTTCTTGCCACTGGGTAGGAAACTCAGATGTTATCCCTCGCCGTCTGCATCTGTCTGGCTCTCATGCAATCTGCATAATGCAATCGTGTCCATACAGAGCAGAAGCAGTCAGGTTCATCATTACTTTAATCTTACACCAGTAGGCATTTCTGCCCTCCATTACAAATCATGTCTTGCCATTGCTTCAGTGGATAATCTTACTTGGATACTGTAGACTTGTGACTAAGAGGTAATACAGTGGTACCCCGCTTATCGACTTTAATCCGTTCCTTAAAACCGGTCGAAATACGAAAAGGTCGAAGAGCGAATGCTATTTGTATCCGTTTAAAAACACATTACTTGCATAATACAGTTATATACCTAGTTCTTACTTGTATTTATTTACAAAAACACAAGCGTCCATGTGTTATATGTATGTTCTGCTCACATCCAACCACATGGAATCGGATATGTCGAAGCTGTTACATGGAACAAGGACCGAGTCATTCTGTTATTCAAATGAATGACAGCAGGAGTCGGGGTTGTGTAAAACACAGCACACACCACACTCGGGGCACTAATTAGGAGCTCTAATAATGACATCAAACACTCCATAAAGAGCTGCTGTCTTCATCAGGGGAGCAAGACTGAAGACAAGCATGGTACTGGGGACAAAGTGATGCTAAGTGGTCTCTTAATTTATAAGCTTTGATCTGTTGTGTGCTCAGCTGGGGTTCAATACCCAGCGTCCCCGGCTCACCTGCTGAAATCCTTCTCAGTCTCCAGCTCCTCCTCTCCGTGACCCAGACGCAGGAGGTGCCGCTCGTCGATGTCCAGGGCCATGATTTTCTCAAACAGTTGGTTCAGTGCCTGGGGTGGAAATAAAACACAAACACACACAAACGGTTTTATATGGTGCATTTTAAACAGAATTTGCTATTATTCTTATTGAGGGACATTTTTTTGGCTACATTAAGTGAAAAGAATCACAAGGCTACAAATAGCAATAATCAAACTATCTCATAACGGTATGACTGTTAGCTGCAAACACACAGCCTCAGACAAATATTACTCTTGCTTTAGACATGCATTTCAGGCCTTGGGATGATCATTTTTCTGCAGCTGCCATTTAACATCTTATAACAAATTTTTTTTTAAGGATGCTAAGCCATAGAGAGCAGAGGCAAAGCTTTACCTGATTGGAGTGAGTCACAATGAGTGTCCGCTGCTCAGGGAAGTTGTGGTACAGATTAGAGATGATCTGCACAGCTACATCTGTTTTGCCTGTACCCGGAGGTCCAACAACCTGTAAAAATGTTTTTTGTTGTTTTTTTTAAATGAAAGAATGGGTTTCTTTCAAATTACAAATGTAATCTAGCATAAAAAGGAGTTCATGGAGAACTATGGTTAGATGAATGACCTCTTGCAAAGAAGTATGCTGAAAAGGCAAGGTCATGCAGTCTGAATAATGCACGGGGGAAATAAACCTTAATTACATGAACCCTTAGTTACAGTTAGTAAATTGTGTATTGCTAAAGAAGAGCTTTGAAAAATGGCTAAGCCGTTATGGGTGATACAGGCTAAGCGTTATATTCACAGGTCGGCATAGTGTTTCCAGGATGTTATACAGTGGTACCTCTACATACGATCTTAATCCGTTCCACAGCCGACTTCGGATGTAGAAATGATCGGATGTCGAAGCGAATTTTCCCATAAGAATACATTGAAATAGAGTTAATCCGTTCTAGAGCCCAAAAACCTATGATAACTCCTTACTAAATTACTACACATAATTACACATAGCAATAATACAAAGTACATTAGATAATAGACATGTAAAAAAAGAATAATTATAAAGAAATAATAAATAAGAAACGGGTTTTTAGCGTCACTTTACCTTAGACAGGCCAGCGCAGGTGTAGGTGTTGCTACGCAGAGAGGAGACGGACGGGCGACGAGGAGGTAGAGGGTGACTGCGATAAACGTACACTACCGTAACTTACACTACGTGAACTTTAACCTAACTTAGCTTATTTTTTATTTTTATATATTTTTTTACATTTTCTTTTTTTCTTTTTGATGATTAATTCTCATCACTTTCACTCGCTTCACTTTTCTTTGATTCACTTTCTTTCTCTACGATCTTAGTCGTGCGCTCAGAGGTCCCTCCGACGTGGTGCCGTCTACCGGCGGAAACAAAAACTACGAGCGCGAGAATTCTACGCGTACGTTTTACGTCGGATGTTGGAGCAAAATTCGGGTGTAGAGGTGGAAATTTGATCGAATTTCACTTCGGGTGTTGGAACAATCGTACGTAGATGCGATCGTATGTAGAGGTACCACTGTACATAAGTTTTGACTGTCATATTACAGCAGCCCAAGTTTTGTGGTACTAAAAGCTCATTCATTTCGGACAACGTGATTTAACGTCATCGTGAGATTAGTCTAAACAGTCAAATCGGAAATAATGCAAGATTGCGAGGGAAAATAGAAACACAGCACAAATTGGACCTTTACCCCCACATGAATTTACATATACCCAAAACAAATGGAGTTTAGAAACAACTTGAGGTTAAATGAGTTATAGTGTGGCCTCCATTTTGTTTATGTATGTCTGGAAAGAAGTCCATGGAGGACTTTTACAAGCTTGATATGTAAAGTGCGACAAGTTGAGCAGAAAGAAATGTCATTGAAGATTTAAATGCTTGCTGTGTGAATTAGATGCCATCCACTTGTAGCTTGCAAAAACAATCTGATCGCTGAAAGTATCTAAATATATCATACAAACAAAATGTCCTTAGCATTGTGCCAAATAAAAAAAACCTGAGCCAAATATAAAATGCTCATTGCAAACTATGTTTAGATCATTTGCAGAGGAAGCAATGTAATAGAGGGTAAGGGAACGCAAAGCCAGTTGCTTGGGTGTGAAATAAGTCCACACATGCCAGCAGATTGTTGAGGTAGAGAGAGACAGGCATGCAGGATGACTTGGTTTATAACCCTGCCGATAGCCTTCCTGCCATATTCACTTCCAGCCAACTGCACGATAAATAACAGCCAACAGTTGCTGCCAACAACCAATCAGCAGTTTAAGGAGGCCTCTCAATCAGCATCCTGTTCAGACACTCCGAGGCCAGCAAGGACACCATGGCTCATTTGCTCAAGTCCTCTCACAGTGATTACTCACTTTATCCTCATCCCGCCCACATTTACATGAATGATGAGAATACTGATGAGAAATTGAACCGGGGTGCAGTTACAAAAACATTCAAAGCATGTGTGTGATATAAACTAACCCTGTTCTTGACAAAGGAAATAAACAGGCTACAATTATGAACAGGTAGTGAAAGGAAATGACTGATAATGATAGAGAAGAGTAAAATAAAGGTATGGTATTGCTCTTACCATGGTGAGGCCTGGCTGCATGCCTGCTCGAATAGCCTCAATCTGTGTTGGGGTAAATGGGATGTTGTTCCTGTTGAAATACACAACACAAGAAGAATTAGCTCTTAAGATAATAATTTGCTTGGACTGCACAGATTCTATTCAAATTTAAAGAAACGTTAGGAGATGTAATATCAATACTGCACGGAGAAGGGGATAGCCCAGGGGTGGGCAAACATTTTGGCTCAGGGGCCACATTGACTTAAAAAATTTGACACACGGGCCGGATCAGCACCAGATGCATACATATTTAAC
>JAOUQX010000002.1:12227954-12260616 GCA_028566295.1 Liobagrus marginatus
ATTCATTCATTCATTCATTCATTCATTCATTCATTCGTTTGTTCATTTGTGCACTTTCACTTTCTATCACACTGTGATAAAGTTTTGGGCTATCTTACCCGATTAAATGACCTGAAACTGTTTGTCATTCAAAATTGTGATTGTACGGAGCACAGGGTGCGCATGCTTACCTGCAGCAAGCTCAGCGGCTAACTTATTGCTGTCCTTGTAGAAGACTCGGGTGCATAAAGGAGACAGAGTCTTCTCCATCTGCTCTATAGCTTGCTGGAAGGAGCAGCTCACAGCCCCTAGGATGCCCTCTGTGCCCATGCACTCTGGTGTTGTGCCTGACTCATGCAGGAACACCCTCAGAGACAGAGTGGCATAAAGGCCAGTACTGGACTGCAGCGCCTGCCAGTGAAGAGAACCTCCTGGGAACTTAGAGGTCATCTGACAGGAAGTCCTCTCTGCAGGCTTGTCTTGTACAGCAATGACGTGAAGTTCTACTGCGGCTCCTCTGGGCAAAGAGGGCATCACAGAAACAACCAGAGGGGGCCATGGAGACTCTTCTGCTCCATAGCATACATCCTGCAACACAACATACATGTGTGTGTGTTTAAACCCAATAAAAGGTTTGCTTAAAGCCCATGGTAAAATCATTATGTCAATCAAACCAAGGTGAGGCTCGAAAGTCGCGCGCCTGTTTTCTTAACATTAAGCGTTCATACTAAAAATCTTCTCCTAAGAGACCATTTTCAACAAAACCCTCCTAGACATGCAAGGGCCCTTGTACGCCACTTCACTTCACACCTCTATTAGAAACCTGCCGTGATGGCTTTAAATGTTGTAATCTGGAGAGTTAAAATCTCCTTTCTCTTGTCTGGGTGCGAGCCATTATCGCCTCTGAAACGTCTTCTGCCTGTCCGGGTTACAATGTAGCTCTCGAATAACACTGCGGCTGCCTCATCTGCTAATGGGGGAGAAATGAGCGTTTTATAAAACAGTCATTTTGTCTGGAGTCGATAGGGCAAAAACACTTAACCCCTTTTCAATTTGCCGGATCAATTTTCATCCACTTACACCCCACTCGGTGAGTGCAGAATAATGACGGGTTACATACACTTTATTTTGAAATTCACTCAAAAACCTGAGAGAAAAGTCTGACAAGAGCACGAGGAGCATTTTGCGACTGTTTTTGATGCCCCCAATATGATCCAATCCTCCGGCTGCATGAATGCAGCACTTATCTCGAGATTAAACTTTAGCAAAGGCCTAATTGTGTATTGGCAGCGAATCAACATCAAATCGCTCTGAGTGCATGACAACAAATAAAAAGTCGAATGGTGTGAGCATGTTTGCGCGTGTGTGTGTGCGTGTGCGTGTGTGTGTGTATGAGAGAGAGAGAAAGAGAGAGAGAGAGAGAGATGGAGACAGTCGCTGGTTGAGGTGCTTTGGTTAACTGGGCTGATGTGTCAGCCCTCAGCGCTGTGACTGTGTTTATGTATTGTTTGTGTGTTGATAAATGTTAGCCGAGCGCTTTACGTGACTGGTTGTGGGCTCAAGCTCGGCACTTGTCAATAGTCATTGAGTGGAAAGACAGGGTTAAGGGTGGATAGAGGCGTCAGATGTTGGCACGAGGCGTTGTTCGCCCAGGCTTAAAGGCCAACACTCAGGCCCTCGCAACACATTCACCACCAGCTACCCCCTCACAGGTCACTACCTTCAAACACTCTATACTTTCAGACTCTGGCTTGTCTCAGGCTGTTAAATCATTGCCTGCCTCGTCTTTATTTTATTCTTTTTTCTCCCCACCTTCCTGCTAGACAGGAGCACGGCTTTTTTAGGCTGCATGTTAAAGTGCTTGGACGCCCAACACTTGCGCTTTGTAATAAAACATTTATTAGATTAATCCAATAAAAAACGAGGTGACAAAAGTTGATATATGGCACGCCTGAGAGCTCTGAGACGGCATGAACGCACGGGCCCCTTTAATGCACTCCGTCTATTAGTTCATTACAGCTTTCCTCTCTCCTGCTTGTTTACTCGCTCCGGAGTTCTTCCTTCAGCGCGTGCGATTGTTTTCAGGACGCTACGCCACGTGATCAGAGTGGCCCTTTTGCCTCGGTGTTTGTTTTTCCCCATTGCTTCATGTCGTAGGCGTTCTTGCTTGCTCTCTTCGCTCCTAGAGCGTGAAGTGTCTTTGAGACGGAGTGGAGGAGGGAGAGGCGTGCGAGTGGAACAATAAACACCGTCATAAGGAATTGGTGCAAAGCCGTTGAACAGCAGGGAGCTGATGGGGGCTGGATGCTTAGGCAGTTCCCCTACATTTCCTGCCCAGCGGGGGGCCTTCGTCGAGTGGACGCGGTAGCTGCGGTTTGTGTAATATTCTCTTCCGCTTACTCCTTAGAGCTGGTCACTTGCTTAAAACTGAGCTGCTGTCTCAGGCGTGAGGAAGCCTTAAATATAGGCTGATGAATCAATTCCAAAAAGTAGCACAAGAAAAACATAAAGCCAACACAAGAGCTGAAACGAGCCTGTCTGTTAACTCACTAATAATACTATTCTAAACTTGAGTTCATTTAACAAAAACCTTAATCTGTACAGTATGTTCAATTCACACAGAACGCAGCATTGCAACACACACACACAGATCAACTTCACCGCGCTCCCAATTAACCCCGTGAGCTTTCTCATCCACCTGATTAGAGAAATTATGAACGCACCGCAACTACATGGCTGTCTGTGCAGACTAGAAGCGCAAGTTGTCATGTTTCTATTACAGACTCTTCCACTTGAATCACTCGGAGCACAATCGGTAGCACAATAAACCGCACTGGAGAGGAACGTGATAACTGTTTTGCGCCAAATCCTAGCAGAGAAAATAGACTTGATAGTGTCACGTGAGCGCACTGAACTTTCTAACACTAGTAAAACATCTCCTTTGTGCTTACCCAGCCAAACAAACAGGACAGGACACCTGCTATGTAAACAATTGTTAGTGATCAATCCCAACTAGCCACAGCACAGTAATGATCGGTTGTGCCTGAACGATGATATAAATGGAAAAATAACAACATTAAAAAAGGTGGGATTTTGTGATGGCATTAATATTCCAGACTAAGTCTCACTCTTACTATAATAACCTCCATATTTCTGAAAAAAGATTTCCCCTAGAAGTTGGAGTATGACTGTGGGTTTGCTCATCACTGGGTGTAGAGACAGTGGCACTGTTGTCAGGGCTCTGTGCAGGACACTCGAGTTCTTCGGCACCAACACATAACACAACATGCATGTTTCTCAGCATGCGTTCTTGTTTGTACTTGTGTTCTTGTGGATTTGTTAAACGTCATCAGTCAGTGTCCAAGTACTGTCCAATTCAGTACTTGATTAAGTAAGATGTGAACTTCACTAAATTTGCATCTAGCCAAGTACGGTTCAAATCCCCGGATGTGTACCCTTTTATCGAGGATGCATCGAGAAGTGACTTGTGCGGACCTTAGTCAGCCAGGTATCCCAGAATGCATTTCACACCAACTCATGTAATTGTCAGTAATTGCAGAGGAGAAAAGTATTTTTTAAAAACTATTGTTGTAGTTGCATCATGAAAAGTATTTTTCGATGCAGGAATATCAGATTTTAAACTTAATATCTACAGTGCTTTTATAAAGTTAGTGCCTATTTGAAAATTTTCTCTTACGATTTTGGAGTATTGAGATTCAGGAAATCCCGGGCGCTCAGTGCTCATGTACCTTGATGAATTCTGGGAAACACGTGATGCAATCAAGTACGCTGCTGTTCCATTTGAGAAAAACCGGACTTGTGTCCTCCTGTCCTTGACAGTTCGTTCTCTTGAGTCGAACTTTCCAAGTTCAAACTACCAACAACACAAGACCGAAATTTGCGTACTTGGTATTGAGAAATGGTTAATGACTAATGGCTAATGCAGCTCAGGGGCTTTGTGCACGGGGACATTGTCATGCAGGCACAGTGTTTCGGTCTCTTAGTTCCAGTGAAGGAATGATGTAATGCTACAACATACAAACACATTCTAGACATACCGGGTGTTTTCAACTGCGTGGTAACAGTTTGGGGATAACACACTTAAGTGAACGTGCTGGTAATACTTTTGGCCTTATAGTGTAGCATTGAATCAAACACTTGATTAAAATGAATTAATTCCGTCTGAATTCAACTTAGTTAATGTAAGTGTAAAAACAGCAAGATGTCAGAACTGAATTTGGCATTTTTCCTGCACATACTATGTGCCTCAATCTCTAGTAAAACTATAGCAGTTAAAAATCTGCTTAGACCAAAGCAAAGTGGGAGAAAATCACATTTAAAACTTTATTGAAACTCTACTGGAACATCTACCTGTAGATGTACAATCTTTTATACTGATGTTAGAAAAAAGCTTGATTGTCTAATTGCAGACTTCCCAAATCAATCGAATTCTGATTTGATTAGCATCATCACCACATCAGCATCGGTTTCATCGCCATCTCATCACAGCACTTATACACAGCCCCCACAACCCACACGACTTCAGTAGGGATATACGTGGTGATTCATTTGGTTCTGTCACATGGACAGGTTACTAAGGCATTTCCTCTTCAAAAAAACTCAATTTCGCTCCAATTTAAAAGCCTTTTGAGCATTTCCCAGACGATAGCAATAGCGACAATGATCTAGTATAACGAATTAAGTAATATCTAAGTATTACCAAGTTCATACTATCCACACATCTAAGGTAACCTTCACTCCTGGTAATGAAACTGTATCTCGAGTGAAAAGAAGGTTACACTGTCGTCCCATGTTTGGCATTAATGATCATTTCTATACCAGAGGAATTGACTAGAGAATGGTTAAACAGTAGAGGTAAGCTGATTGAACATCTTGGATGGCTTACTAGATGTCCCTCTTATTCAAACTCTCTTCCTGTCAATCCTCTGCGCTACCTAATGGGACGTGCTTCTTTCCCCTCAGCACTCAGGCCTGTCATTGTTTCGAACTTGTGCGTTCAGGTCAGCACAGAGGCCAAGAGAGGGCTAAACGTGGTGACAGTGCATCCTTTATTTAAAGCTCTCTTCTGCTCCCTCAGCTCAACTGATTGCTGAAGAAGGAGCAGCCGACAGCACGAGCCTGCAGCCTTTATTAGCCATGTGGACGTGGAGATCGCAGAGGGAGCAGGCAGGGGGGAGATAAGCTGCTCCGAGGTTTCGGTGCCGCTCCAAAAAAGGGACTGGGGATTAAGCAGGCTCTAAGGAAGACATCTGTCTTGGAGCCAGGCTCTGTATTATCAAAGACGTCAGCGTTTCCCACAGCATCAACTTTTCATGAGCGCTTGTTCTGGTAAATATGAGCAACTTCTGCCTCCTCTTTTTGCAGGGCGGCACACAGGGATGGGGAATTCCATCAGAGATACACCTCTTTCACCCCACAAGAAATTGAATAAAAGGCGTAGAATTAAAAAAAATAAATTTTTTAAATATTTTAATTTTGGGTGGTTATTACACATTGCATGCTACATCACGTTGAAAATGCTCCACTAATCAAATGACAATTGGGCTGTGGTGGGCCTACGGTGGACCCTTACACAGTCAAAAATAAATGAAAAGCAAGCTGATGGGCTGAAGTCAGGAAATAGTAGCTCAGTGGTGTCTGACTGCTGATCAGAAGATCAGGGGTTCAAATCCCAGCACCATCAAGCTGCCACCATTGGTCCCCTAAGCAAGGCTTTTTAAACCTCAGCTGCCCAGTCGGATAACAAAAAAAAAACAGATAAGGGTGTCTACATTTACATTTCTGGCTTTTAGGAGTCGCATTTAAGAACGACTTACATCTCATCCTTTATCCAACTGAGCAGTTGAGAGTTAAGGGCCTTGCTCAGGGGTTCAGCGGTCCCAGCAGTGCTGGGAATTGAACCCATAATCTTCTGGTCAGCCGTCCAACAGCTTAACCACTGAGCTACCACTTCCCCAAATGCCAGAAATGTTAATGTCAAGTGTACCTAATAAACTGGCAAAACAGCGTAGTTGATGCTCACCTGGTCTTGGGCGTTCTGTATCTTATCCTGCCACACCTTTCTGACAGCCGGTACGTGTGTAAGATCTGTGACATAGCAGTGTGCCTGCAGCGCGTGCTCCAATGTGATACTGGCGCTCATGGCACGCAGCACTTTCTCCATGTGGCTGTAACACAGCAGGGCCTGGGAGCCTGGACCCGCCCTCAACAGCTGCATGGTGCAGGGAACCAGAGCAATCTGACCTGCACAGAACACGGCATCATCCACCTAAAACACACAACATCAGCAACATCAGTCAGCCATGTATAGGCATACAGGCAGTGTGCAGTATCCTCTATTAGTTTCAAGAAACTACTGAGCATAGTGTATTCTCATGCTCAATCAGGAAAAAAATACACATAACTATAAGAATTCTCAACTCATTGGGTCCTTGAGCAAGACCCTTAACCTCGCTTGCTCCAGGGGTGCCGTTCGTTCTGGCTGACCCTGCGCTCTGACCCCAGTGTATTCTGACAGATATGCTGGGATATGCGGAAAATAAAACATTTCACTGCATGTAAGTATATGTGTATGTGACAAATAGGATCTGAAAATGTCAGTAATCATTCAGATCTTCAATTATTATTATATTATAACTCTGATTGGCCAGACAGCCAAAGGTACCTTTTTTTTTTTTTAAAACATTTATTTATGGGCTTTTATACCTTTAATCAACAGGACAGAGTGAAACGAAGTAGGGGAGAGAAAGTGGGGAAGGGATCGGGAAACGACCACAGGTCGGCTTTGAACCCGGGTCGCCCAGAGCGCAAATGCGCTGAGTATATGTCGACACGAGTGCGCTACCGCTGTGCCACTCAAAAGTACCATTTTAACTTAGCGTTACTGTAATTGTTGGTATGGTGAGGATTTGTGTAAGGAGATATTTGTCATTTTTCTAAGGCGTACCAGTCAGAGGTGAAGCTGTAAGTTTTTAGACAGGAGAAAGTCTTAAGGATATAGGATTTGGTAGCATAAGCTTCATTTTGTTGTATTTTTTTTACCGTTAAGGATCAGGGCAATTACTGCTTACAGCTGCTGACGGGAACTTGTTTCTCCTTTATATGTTCTACAACATAAAATCCTGCAAGTCTGACAAAATAACATGCAATTCCTGGTAAGTCATTGCAGCATAAAAGGAATAAAACATGTCAGGTTCTGCTGATGTTGAAAAATAATCACCACTGCTGAATTTGTCCTCTAACAACACACGCCATCATGTTTTATCTGTACATAAATAATGACATCAATGCTGATATGGCTGTAGAAATTCTTCTCTGAAACAATACTTTTGGTTTAACTATATGGTTGTAGACTCTCCCTGATGTGAAGGTGTTGTTCTTCAGTAGGCAGGTTATATATAATGGTGCAGAAAACCAAATGAAATACTACAGATAAACACTGCGGATGTCTCCAATCAGCCATCAGATAAAAAACACCTGTCTAACTTTGTTTAGGACTTGCCGTACTGGTGAAACGGCTTTGACCTGTCGAAACATTAACTCCACAAGACCTTTGATGCTGTGCTTTGGTATCTGGTACCAACAGATTATCAAGAGATCCTTTGAGTCCTGCAAAGTGAAGTGGATCCACCGTGGTTCGGATATTTGCCCAGTACTATCTGTTCCATTTGTTCAGCATATCCCACAGGTATATGGTCTGATTAAGATCTGGGCAGCTTGACGATCAAGTCAAAACCTTGAACTCTCTCTGTTATGTTCCTTAAACATGAGCTGCAAATCGTCTGCCACAGTGTTTAGGTTAGAGCTATATGACAAAAGAAAATTCTTATGGATGCCTAGACCAGACCAGGTCACCTTCCTCCATTGATCTATGATCCAGTTCTAATGCTCATGGGCCCAGTGTTGATGCTTTCAGCAAAGGACAGTAAGCTTTTTATCTGAACCAACATTTCATTCTGAGGCAGCGGTATCTCCAATGGTAACGGCTTTGGGTTTTTAGTCTGAGGATACGGTTTAAGCCCCACTACTGCCAAGCTGCCACTGTTGGGCCCTTGGGTTAGGCCCGTAATCTTCTCTGCTCAAGGGATGCTGTATCAACTATCTAAGATGGACTATGCGAATGAAAGGATTACACTCATGAACGTGTACTCATGTCTATGTGACAAATGAAGGCTTACTTAATTACTAACTTATTTACTCTCCAGCAATTTGTGCTAAAGTATTTGACCAGTCGGGCTAGCCTTTACTGCCCACATGCACTAATGAGCCTTGGGCACCCATGACACCGGCACCGGTTCATTCACCTTCCTTGTAACCCTTTTGGTAGGTTCTAACCACTGCATCTGGGCAAACACCCCAACAATACCGGTTTATGATCACTCAGATTTGTAAACTTGCCAATTTTCCCTGCTTCAACATATCTCACCACTTGACGGGTGCTACAAAAACACAATAATTGATATTATTCGCTTCACCTGTCAGTGGTTTTAATGTTATGGTTGATTGGTGCATACCATCTCACTAAACCAATTAAAATGAAACATGGATGAAAAAAGGTTTTAAAATACAACGCATTGATAAAAAAAAAAAAGGTGTTGGATTAGCACATCAATTACCCTGTCACACCATGAATGCTAATTGAACACCAATAACTCACGTTTCGAACTATCAAAACATCTGCGATCTGTGTGTACACTTGATAAAACGCAATTAGAAGCATGATAATTAGCCGAGAACGCGAGAGAAACTACGACAAAGGAAGTTCCGTGGATCAGTAATCCTGGCTGTAAAAATCCATGTGATCAATGCTATCAGGTATGCAAGAGGAGTGGAGCGGTCAGGCCCTGAGAGACCTACAGGAAGAACAGATGAAACTCAGGCCTAAACGTAACGGTCAGGGTAAATAGCTGTAGGTGACACCTTGTTAATTGGAGCTTGGGGCAAGTACTTTGTGGGTGTGTGAGGAGAATGGTGACCTCTGAAGGGATCATAGAAGACCAAATCAATTGATGCATCTTGTGAAACGAGGTCTTTAGCTGATTAGCATACGCACATGAGCATTGCATTTCCAAAACAGATTATCAACCTAAGTCCAGGGGTCCTATATTAGCAAAGGCTTAGATACCCCATTCAACTGGATACAACGCGTTAAATAAATAAACTAAATTTTCAACTGGTTCTGCAAAAAATGTAGTCAGATGTAACATCATAAGTAACTTAACCTTTTATTTGTCTATTGAAAATGCTACCGTTAACAAGTGTGTGCATGTAATGAAATCAAAGGTGGAAATCTAATTTGAAAACAACAGATCAACAAAAAAGTGCTGTGCCAGAGGGGGGAAATAGTCACATCAATTTCCATAGAGTGAAATGGGTTTCCCAAGATTCCTAGCTCCTGGGTTCACCTGTCAGCTTTGATGAATCTTCAGCATCTGCCTCTGCTGCTCCAAATTACCGAGGCAGTGCTGAAGATGGGGTTGGGGAGGGTGTGTGTGTGTGTGTGTGTGTGTGTGTGTGGTGGAGCGGAGTGTGCGCAGCACTGCTTCCAAGCGGCAGGATAAATCATCGGATCATTTACCTGCGAGCATTATTTGGCAAAACCACAAGAGCAATAGATCTACACCGCGCAACCTAAAAGCACGTCACAGAGACATCAACAACAAATTGTCATTGGCATTCCATTTATGAGCCATCAACTGGAATCAGATGGCACAGAGAGCTGGATGAGGTTGGACAAGCGGCGAGGAGCTCGCTGAAAAGCCGTTGCTTTAAATAGAAAAAAAAAAAAAACGCACCATTTCTATTATTTTATTAAAGGTATGTCTGTTATTTGAATATCAAAGAGGCTAGAGCAAGACAAACGACTGTTCAAAAAACAAAAACCCGCCCATAGGTTTGCAGGCAGGTGTGTAATGATCAATTATTAAGGGCCTAGCTCAGGTTACGCCGGGCTGAGCGGGTGGGGCATGGCTTTTTAGAGCAAACCTGCGAGTGAGAAAGAGCGAGAGAACAAGCGGGAATACTATTTACATAAAATTAACAGTTCAAAAGAATGAGTTCACACACCAATCAAACTTGTTAATTGACTGCCAATGGTGTGTCGCTGGATATACAACACAACTACATTATTCATCTTCCCCGTTGACAAGAAAGACAGTCCAATTTGCATTGGCGTCCAAAACCTGATCAGCAGTCGCAACGGCCCATGCATTTTTAATAGAGCACGGGGAGGCTATTAATATTTATAGGGGTCAAACAATTGCATATTTCATTTAACTTTCTATAACCACCGGTGGGTTTCAAAATGATCAACTTCTGATGCTTTGGACCACATGGCGCTGAAAGAATGGGAAGGATTTCAGGAGTTGAAGCTCAAAGCACTAAAGTAATCAGCTTGCATTTACAAGTATAATTTTCTCCCTGTCGGAAAGTTTGAGCACTTCACCGACACGTTGTGTTTTTGCAACCCTGGCCCAATTATTTCAAAATCATAGTTGCAAATGCATAAAACAACTCAATAAAGCAACAGCAATCATTTACCCCCATGCTTGAGAGTAATTCCCCATCTTGGTCCACGCGGGTCTCTTTAGCATTAATCAAATGGGTGCTTTGGCTTCATGCTTTATCGACCTTTATTCCTTGGCTTGAACACCATCACTTCTCATAATGCCAATGACATGTCAAAAGGTCACGCAGCCCCAAGGTCCCAGTTGGGCTGCAAGCAGTAACACATATGTAAATGTTTTCTCGGAGGCAGCACCCAGGCCTCGCATGACACCTTCCAGCACCCCAACACACTCGGAGAATTTTAATTGTTGGCTCCTGAAATCTCATCGGCACAACAACTTTACCTATTTGTGTTTGCGTCATGTGGAAAGGCAACGGAGGTCACCTTAAAGATTTTGCTGAGCGTGTTAGTTTTGGCAGACAACAGCCCGAACCATACTGGCTAAAGTGACCCGCTATTGATGATCAGTCAACTTAGTCTCTCAAGCCAAGGGCATGGTGAGGAAAAAACACATCAGTACACTGTAAGATATGCTAATGGTTTCATTTTGCCACTGAAACCTCATGCATAATTAAACACAAGCAACAGGGGCATTAAACTGTGCATGCACTGGCTGACCACTCCAAACCATGTGATACTGCCTGGGGAGCACGGTGTGTATTATCAATGTAACCAAATATGAATGCATTACTGGGATTAATCAGATAATATGCTGTAAATGGAAAGATATACAGGTACAAATATGGTGTATTTTTTGTTTTAAAGAAAGCCTGGCAGAAACGTTTACACAGCATCTGATTGAGGCCAGAGGTGTGTACTTCTACAATAAAGTTGCAAGAGCAGGAAGTTTGTAGTGTCTGATATGAAGCTTACTTTACAAACTAAAGTTGCATCCGTTAACATAAACATGCGGTGCCATAAACCGTTTGTTTACAGCAAATATTTTTATATAAGTATATGTATATATATATATATGTTTCCCCCTCCCCCACTTACAGCAAACGCCCAGGTAGTCACCAAAGAATTTCACTATATGCTGTATTGTACAATGTATATGTGACCAATAAAAGTTGAACTTAAACTTGAACTTGAACCATATGATGCATTGACAGCATGCTCAGCAACTTTCTAAGTTCCCAAGTTATATACTCATATCTTTAGCAGACACAAACGGTCAAGTGGAAAATCTTAAATTGAGATCAATTATGAACTCGAGTGATGTAGATCAGGATGAGAACTAAACTTCATAAATGATTCTGAATGTGTTACAACCCCTATGGTTTTGCAGTGTCATATCTCTGGGCTACAGATTCAGATCACTGAGGAACAGGTACATAGATAGCCATCATGGTACATCGCTAGTATGAGATTTACAATGACAAAGTGTGTACAAGACCTGAATTAGACCTGCAATAGATCAGAACGCTTAAATGGCCGACATGATGTTGCGGACAATGTGATATTAGTGTCAAAACAAATTTTTTATATTATATTATTACATATTTTACATATAACTAATTTTTTTTAATCAATTACATTTATGGCATAACACAGACACTCTTATTCTGAGTGACCTACATTTGTCTCTATTTTTTTTCTAATCCAACTGCGCAGTTAATGGTTAGGGGCCTTGCTCAGGGGCCCAGTGGTGACAACTTGATGGTGCTGAGATTTGAGCTCCTGATCAGCAGTCCAAACCAATTTGACTTAGGAATATTCAGGGAATTTAAAAATAAGGAAATATAGGAAAAAAATAATACGTAGAAAAAGAATCTAAAAATGATTTAATCGGTTTTTGTTCTGGAAAGCATTTCATGTATTTGAATCCAACTCGAATAACCAAGGTCTGTCTGTCTGTCGAAATATATATTAATGTATTCAAACCAAAACCTGTTTAAATAGAGCAGATGATCACAGATGGCCTCATGGTGTGTTATGCTCTCAGGACATTTGCATCCTCTGACACCTCATTTGAAATAAATACAAAACAGCCAACTCTTCTTTTTGAACCGGCATCTCGAAACACCCTTTACTTTCCTTAAAAGTCTTCTCTTGTTGTCCTGCTGATATTTCTTATGCACCTCTCCAGCAACCACAACCCATATATGCTTAACTGTCACACAAAATCAGTGTTTACCAACAACAGAAAGAACCGAGCCAAATGCCCAAAGAGTGACCGCCATCAGGAACATCCTTCTGCATCGCCTGCTTTTTATATATCAGACTGATGCAGCTACAAATGTAGCACAGGGATAAATATATTCTTAGTTGAAATTCAGAAGGGAAATGGGAGGTATAATTGTGACGAGCAGTGTGAAGTTATGACACTGGCCTCCGTTTCTCTGCTTGCTGCATGTAGTTGTAAATACCCAGCTTTCCCAGCTGTCTGACCTCGGCATGCCCACTTCGAGAGATGCCAGCTTGGATAAGTAACACTGTCATGTCAGCTTTATGCTGATTGCTCTCCTTTATCTATGGGCTGTTTGGCGTATAAGCAAGGTCAGATGATGAACATAAAGATTACTTGACACATTTTACACAAAAGAGTGATGTCTCCATCTTTAGCCAGTAATATTCGATTCGATGTAACGTCATTTTTGAAATATTAATATCGCTATTATTCAGCTAAAAATTGCTGTTTTAGCTCAAAAATGGATAAGACAAGCTCTAAAGCAGTGTGTCTGAGGGAGAACAGGGACTCGTTTCCTTTCCCTGTTAAGGCAAAGCGCTGCCATCGAACTGTCCCGACCTCTGCGTTTTTGACAAATTGGTTGTGAGGCTTTAACGACTGATGCACAGAACGCAAAAATCGTTTCTGCCAAGATTCCTCTATGACCTGCCCGTGGGACATGACACGCTTCTCAGTGCGCCGCTCTATCAAGCCTGATCTTTCCAGAACAATGCAAATGATGACAAATTCCATCATCCTGCATTATGCGCTTTGCCTCTAATCTCCCTAATTCAAGAGTGAGGGGAGGGAGGGTTCTGCACGATCAGCTGAGGGGCATGTTGTCGGACTGAACGATGCTGAAGCAGCAGTGTTTAGCCCCTCGTTCAGACACACACACACTCGCTTCAATTTACTTTTTAAAAGAATTAAATGCTCAGTTTGATATTGTAATCAAGCCGTTGCAAAAACAAGTGAGAATTTCATTCCTCTTCAGTTTCTAGCTGCAAAAATGTAAAGAGAACTCCACAAGACACCACTGACTGGAAGTTAAATCTTTCTACCATGAGTAATGTCCATGTGGTCCATCAGTCTGACCAGCACACACTGGCAGCACCATGAGGGAATAATTTTGCACACTCAAAGTTCCCAAGAACACACGGCTCACAGCATGGGAACGATATAATGTGCAAACACACTGGCGCTCAGGAAAACAGTAGAAAACAGAGCTGTCCCGCTGAAGCAGCTTGCAATTCAGTATCATTTCAATAGATGGCAGTATGGCTGTATGAAAGTGAGGCCCAAGCTTCTGGCACACTTTGTTGTTAGGTCCCGGATCACTTAAACCTTTACAAAACGTTTTTCGCCTACATAAAATCATTACAGCAGGAATTAGTATTGGTTCATAATAAAAGTAATCTGGTCACTGAGGGTGATGATAATCGCTACTGGTTTCATTTTAACAGTAAGTTCTGCGGTTTGTAAATCGGCAACTTTCTTGGGTTCGAACATTTTGAATGGAATTAATGCTTTGTTGGAAATTCATGGACATGCATAAAGTTGTGTCTGGCTTGTACACTGTTGTAAAATGATATGTATTTAATATATACTTCTATATGATAAAAAGCCCAACAAAGACAGTATGAAGTATTTCAGGACATCTGCGAGTTGTAGTCTTTGTAGTCATTATTGTAGTCTTTATTGTCACATCACACTGTCTTTTATCGGTGTGCCAAATTGCATAACTCTAACCCTACGTACTTTCTATCGGCTGCCTGAGACCATCATGGCAGAATAATAATAATAATAATTTCATTGAATTTAGTAAATACAATAAAAATAAAGGCTTTGATTAATTCATATACACACATATATATATATATACACATATACATACAGTACACATACAGTATATATATACACACATACAGTATATATATATTTTCTCCCTAGTTTATCAATCAAAATCTCATTTCAACCCTTTATACAGGTAATTATAGATTCATTACCAATTTAGTTCTTCCATATGCCTGCGCACATACGGCTCGGTACATTTAAAGTTTATTCTGCAGAATGACAACAGTGTCGTTCCTATCGGCTGGAACTTATATGAATAAGTAATCTCTGTAGAACTTGTGCCCCTTAAAACAAGACATTGTCTATTACTCATCCACAACACTTTTATGTCTGTAGAATTTGCTGAAATGACAATGGATAATGAAAAATGAATGGCCGAGGTTCAAAGTTACAACTCAAACGAAGCCCTCAATGAGAAATTAATGACAACACGAGTGGCCAAAAGTAAATGAAACATAAATGTTAATGTCATTGAGCCATCAGTTTTAGCTACTGCTATTAAAAACTAACATCTCCTTAATAAATTAAGACAAAACTGCAATGCTCGGCCACTGTTGCATGAAGACCCAATGATCATGTTTCACCAAAGGCACTTACTGTCAGCCGCCACATAAAGGAATGGCGAGATTACAGCGTTTAAGGGAGCAGAGAAAATGGCCTAAAAATAGATTGCAAAGATAAAAGAGTCAAACGGAAACGGTACGAGACAAATTTCCTGATTCCCAAAGCACTATGGAGGCTAATCCACCTGTGTTCTGACCATTTACCAGAGTAACCCTTCAAGTCTCACCCTATTTGTCCAACACTGAACTCAAGCCTCTCTCTGTCTGTGCATTTGCACGTCTCTCGGCCATGTGATCTGTCAGTTTTGGCTTCTTGTCACTGAACAGAAACAGTGATGCACTGGGAAGAACGTCCTCGTTTCCATAGTAATAGGATGGCCAAACGAGTCCTCTTTTGAAATGCGATTGCACTCGACAGTGCATGCTGCTCCCTGTGATTGTCATGAAATCCACTTGTCCATCCATCCATCCATCCATCCATCCATCCATCCATCCATCCATCCATCCATCCATCCAATAAATCTATCCACCCACCCATCCGTCTATACATACTTCCATCCATCCATCCACTTGATTGTCAATATTCTCCGGCTAAATCACGTCTTCAAATTTGCGCTTGTCTCCTGAAATCATGAACATGAGAATTTGTCAGTGGCCTGTGATGGGTGGAACCTGTTTTGCAGTGGCATTGCCATGCATCTCGCTTTAGATGTGTGCTACCGCCGTGTGACAGTCCTCAGAGATCTGTCAACTGAGCGGAAGTGTAAACACATTCATCCACATTAAAGCCTCCATTACTGCCAAGGAATTTTAAATGCACAAATCAATCTGTCTGTGTATATTGTGTGCCGAGGCTTTTTACTGATGAAAACGGTATTTAGAGTAGTACAGCCCCCTCGTGTACTGTGGAAAGTGGAGCGGGCATAAGCATGAGAAAGTGCAGCTGATCTAAACGCCTTCTCGACCAGGTTCAGGGTGACCAATGGTCACTGTCCTGACACCCTCCAGCATGTGCGTGTGTGTGTGTGGCCATGAACCAAGATAGTGAAACACCCATAATACATGAAGAGGTGCTCAGAGGCAATTAGGCTCAGTTGTCAAGGCAGTTCCATTAATGAAGGTGTGTACGACGAGAGCAGGCGATCTTCTCTGACAGGTTTAGTCCAGCCTTCGTCCACGCCTGGTACATGCTAATATTAGCCCTATCGATGGTGCGTGGCAGAAGATAATGCACGATACACAGTTTATGATTCCACACAACATCACCTTCAACGCTGTCACAGGAGGCCATAAACAATTACCCCCTTCATCCGTAATCCAGTTCACTGCCCTGCTACCAAACATTACATCATCCACAGACTAACACGTAGTCACAACCTAATTATGCATAATAGATGTATTAATATATTAATTCATTAATAGAAGTTTTCCAACCATTAAAGGTGCAGCCAGTGATTTTTGATTAGTGTGATAGTCAACCATATTAAAATCCAAACAAAACACAAACCTTTCATTCAGGGCAAATCCACACCCAAACAGCACATGACCAGGCTAGAATGCCCGAAAGCCATAGAAGAAGTTTTCTTGATTGACAGGTAACATGACTGACACCCTAAGATAGCACACCTCAGTGATTGATTGGATGTTTTTGGTCCTGGGGCATTGAACAGACCGAAGATTAATCTCTAAGCAGAAACTTTACTAAAGCCAATGGAATGCAAGGAATAATGCAACCTGTGTTCTAACTTCACTGATCTGATCTTTAATCTTCTTACACAAAGAAAAAAGACCCCATCTTTGTACTCCGGTCTCTGTCTGTTTCATTCGTTCATTTTTGTTTTATTAAAAAATATATTACTACAAAAAAAACAAAACAACGACATATAAATGCTACAAGCTGTCACGTTGATCAGTCATGTCCGATATCATTTCGGGAGTAAAATAGATTCAAGGTTCAAAAATGCATTGCTATTTGTTCCTAGGTACAATGAAATTCTCATTTTGTTTTGACCACACGAGAGAAGAGGAAGGTAGAAGGGCCCAAAATATTAAAATTACAATGACAAAAAGGAAGTACAAATTTAAAATATCACAAACTATATCAGCTAAATAATGAAATAGGTTTAAAGTTAAAGGTATAAAACAACGCACAATGCAATAGAACCCGTTTTCGATTGACACAATTTTTAACAACCGTTTCCACAATATATACTGTACTGAAGTATATAGTGTACAATAAGCAAACTCATTTATTTAAAAAGTAAACAAAATATAGAAAACAGAATAAGCAGAGCATACAAACAAACCTACTCATAAGTCGAAATCATTAAAAATAAAATTGAAAGCCCTTCCTTTCTCATCCTTTCTATGTTGAAATAAAAAATAAATGAACGCATCATACACAGACACACACACACACACACAAAGAAGCGTTAAACCAAGAGGACTGAGTCTGACCCTTTGATCATAAAGCAGAGAAAAACGTAAAATAAAACATCCTTGCTAGGATGCATGGAAGAACACAAGAGCGACTTTGATGCTTTATTTATCTTATATTTTTTTTATATATATACCTTATATATTTTATGTTATCGAATTTATCTTATTCGGCTATATTTATCTTAATATATACAGCAGATATGTAGCAATACCTTCTCTTCCCCCCCCCCTCCCCCTCTTACAGCAAACGAACAGTTAGTCACAAAAGAATTTCACTGTATGTTGTATCGTAGAATGTATTTGTGACCAATAAACTTGAACTTGATGCTGTTGTAAAACATACACAACTCTGTCTGAGTGGATCAATCCCACGGCCCGACTCAGGTAAATCAGTGTGCTTGATGCCGGTGGTCATGTTAATAGACTTTGGATCGAGGCCCAGGTTGCGGGGCGTATATATTTCCATTCCTTAGACTACTGTCCCAGTGCATTACACTTAGTTACCACTCCTTAAAGCATCAGTGAGTGTGAATGACAAGCTCAGCTGTATTTTGTATTGGTGAAAGTGGACTAAGGAATATGAACACAACGCTTTTCAAAAAAACGTTTCCCGTCCAGGTGATGAGTAAAGAGACATTTCTGACTGACAATATTCCTCGACTGTCAAAACACAGACCTCTCCCGCTCAATCTAAACTAACAACGTGGATGAGGAGCGTAACAATAGCTACAATAGCTGCTGACGAAATACACGCATGAGGTGAGACAAGAGCTGTAGCATTTGTATACAATGCAGCAAAACCGAAAAATCAAGGCAACTGTTTCCTTCTCCTTCCTTTTCTAGTGAAGGCTTGTTCTTTTAATCCGAGCTGATAGCATCCGTGCGTTGCTTGGTCTTGACTGCTGAAGAGCCATCCTACTGTTCTACCCTCCAGCACTTCATATTACCGGTGCATTATTTCATGCATGCCTGCCTCTTTTATCAACTGCTTCTGAAGTAATGTTAATAGACTAGAAAATGTAGACTTTTATGAAGTATAGGCCGTGTTTATGAAAAAATCCATAAAATCTGACAGGGACGAGGTGAGATAAAAGCAGCGTTTTAATATATTATGTCTACGGGAGATGGTCAGGGGCTGATGAGCATCTCCTCTGGGATTGCTTGCTTTTATGGGATTAATTTTGTTCTGAAGGTAAACGTCTTAATGAATGTGTACGCAACACGCCAAACTCCGAGGACCCGGTGAGGCTTTAGACATCTTGTTGTTTAAAATATATCCTTATGGGTGTATGTTTGTGTTAAGTATGTATAGAAGAGACAAAGCCACTCTAGTATTCCTACTGAAGATTACCTGAACCACAATTTAAGATATTTGCACTGCATTGGCGTCACAATATAAGTGTACACAAGCCCTTAACGCAGCTTTGTTCACCCTGTTCCCTCTCTCCCTCACCCCCCCCCCACTTATAGCAAACGTACAGGTAGTCGTCAAAGCATTTCACTGTATGTTGTACCACGTATAATGTACATATGACCAATAAACTTTGAACCTTGTTCTCTGTAATCAGAGATAGGCTTCATCATCCCAGCCCAGTTTCTACCATATACAGATATTTCACGGCTGCTGAACGGGACCCCTGATCTTACTAACAAGCGGGTCAGACAGACCACCACACTGTTTTAATATAGTATGTGTTTAACCCTTATAAGGAGATTATTCAAATTGCATCACCGCAGAGGCCACTTCCTCCCTTTGACACTAATTGCGGACGTCAGATCCACTGTTCCCAACTGTGCAGCGGTCCACTTTGACACTTTCCAAAATCCAATGCAAATCCAATTGTTGGTCCACATGAGGTTTGCATGGAATAAGCTGTCACTCCTAATGGAGAAGGAGAGCGCACGTATTCCCCAAACAGGGACTAGCGCAGCTACGTCTCTGCTAGCCTTTAAATTGGATTAGTAAATAGAATTTCAAGGGTCCAGTCCCTTGGTATGGCATTCATCATGATTTTCACTCTACTATGTTTCAGCAGCTGCACCTTCAGCACAAACGTGCTTTTGTTTGCCCTCATATTGATGGGATGCTGAAGAAAATCTGGAGTCTGGAGATTGAGTTCATGATGAGGTTCTCGAAAACATCAAGCGATAGATTTTAAAGGTGTGCCTCTGTGGGCAATTTGGGACTCATGCTGTTAACTAAGACTTTGGTTAATGAAGGGTCAACTCGAACCATCTGTCAACATGCAAGCTTAATCGTGTGTTATGAGGGGAAAATTGAATTTTTTTTCCTTTTTTTCCCCCCGCAGAAAAATGCTGCCTTTGATCCAAAAGCCCACCAATATCATCGGAAATGCGTCCGTCCAAATGATTCTCTGATCATATGGGCAATGTGCAACGCTATAATCCCATGTATACACATATTAAATAAAACATGTTACAAATTCCTTCCAGAACAGTGAAATGCATCAAGACGGTTTCATTGTTTTATCAGTGACTCCTCAACTAAACATGCATCAAACAATAACGAATCACACATTTAGCTGGAAGCACTGATCTTTGACTCACGTCTCCAAGCAGACCAATGACGATAACAAAACCGCGTTGTGCACTTAAAAAAAAAAAAAAAAAATCTCTCATTAACGTTATCATCATATGCAAAACCTGGCCTCAAACGATACCCTAATCAGCAGTATAACTCGGAGTAACATATTGAGCGCCAAGAGTAAAACAAAATACCAGTATAATGGTTAACGGATTCTCTAAATCAAAGCTCGATAATCTGTCACACGTCCAAACATGACGTATCTATATAAACTAACTATAACACATCTGAACAGTCTTGTCCTGTCCAGCATTCAGCGGAATATTTCTCATAATTTCAAATGATCTCTACAACACAGGACAGTACCATGGACATTCATATTACAGCCAATTAGAGCAAACTGTTAATATCCTCAAATTTAGGCAATTAAAAAAAAAAAAAGTCTTTCATTGGCCTGCGAAATAACTTAACATGACAGAACAATGGAAAAAATATGACATTTACCAGGGAATAATTGCAACGCTAAAAAGCACTCAAGCTAAGCTAAGCTATTCTCCTCTCCTTTAAATGGGATTTAACAATTAATCACTCATTATTTCTGGGCAGAGGAGGAGGGCTGCGAGTATAATTCCCTTAGCGTCTCTGCAGCATAAAAGCTGTCTGTTAGGAAAAAATAATTCAAAAAAAAAAAAAAAAAACGTGCTGCTTGCACCATCAGCACCAAAACACTCTTTCTCATTAAGACTGCGAGGTGGGGGGCATCGCATCTGCATGGGCACAGCAAGGGGGTAATTGTATCAATATGGGAAACTGTCTACTGCATTAGGACATTGTTAATATAGTTTTCCAATTTAGCAAATGTAACACGGAGCATCGGATGTTACCCGCGACGGGGTGCAAAATGCACATTTACCCATGATTGAGCTGTTGAATTGTTCGAATATGGTAGCTGTCCATTATCAACGAACAGCCGAGAAAGACATGACATGAAGTTTTACGTTCATTACGAAGCTCTGGTCAATGTGTTTCTAGAGATTTAGTAAAGATTTGCAGTAACAAAGCTCAAACCCACCGATAACATCAGGATCCTTCTTGTGTGGCTTATGATGGGCCAACACTGACCGTGTCATTAGTGTGTGTGAGTAACCGGATCTGGTTGTGGGGGAGAAAGTGGTGCATATGTTCTCACTCTTGGGAGAATGTTGAAGAGAGATGAAGGCTGAGGCGATGAGATGGACACTTGTGTTGTTGACAGTAACTTGACAAGTTTAATTCCGTTCCCTGAATGGGTAAACAGTACACTTCCTGTATCAGCTTTTAGACTTTCATTAACTGTTTGGTTTTGCAAACAAGGGCAAGGTCAATTAAACCTAACACACATTAGGGTACAGCTTATATTAGGCGACAAATGCAGCAAACACACACAAATAAATAAAACACATACACACACACACACACAAAAAAACCCCTAACAGTAAAACGTACACTATAAACTATATTGCTCTACTGTACCTTTTTCTTACAGTTTACAAAATACCATAAATCTGTATCTGTCTTCAGTTTCAAAATGGACGTGGGAGGGACTAGAATAAATAATGTACAAGGCTCGTTGAAAAAGAAGTCAGAGTTTATTCGAGTGCCCATATGATTCCCCCCATTTTGATCACTTGCCAGTTACCGCCCATGAGCCAGCACACCCCATCACACAACCGCTTCCAACTGGAGTCATTCCACATACTTGCTCTTACAAACACCCTCGACTGGCTAATGTCACTCTGATTAGGGAGAACGTAATGCAATCTCTTCCACCTAGCGAATATACAGTAGCTAACGCTTTTGCCTAGAGTCTACCGACGACCGGCTTCAGGATTCCAACCCCCGACCTCACAATGACTGGGGAATGTTTTCTGCTGCGAGACTTGATTTGAAATACTGATACGTTTTTATGGTTTATAATTACATTTCATAACACGGGAATTAATACATTTTTGTAGATGAAAGAGGTGAGGAGCACAGAGATCACTCAATGATAACAGCATTCAGGACAAACTAAGAGCTACAGCAGCAGTGCAGATCAAACTTTGCTGCTATTGCATTGAACATACAGCCAGAAAACGTGTGAACAACATTAACATGTACATTTCTGGCATTTGGCCGATGCCCTCATCCAAAGCGATTTACATGATTCGTATTTTTATAATCAACTGAGCAGTTAAGGGTTAACGATCGTGCTCAGCGGTGCTGGGAATTGATCCGACAATCTTCTAATCAGCTCCTTAACCACTGGGATACCACTTCCCTCAACATGATTCATAGAATAAAGGCTTTGGGAAATCTGCTGCTTATGTTGGGTCAGCAAGCAGACTGGTTCGAGGAGGGAAAAAAAAACCCGATAGTGCACCTTCTATTCGTATCAGAATTTGTACTCATTATCTGTTCAATTCAGGAAATGTATTCTATATGTATTATATATAACCGTATCTACAGTAAAGTCGGACAAAGCACTTCCTCCTTCCTCTTTAAGTTTTTAAGTCGAAGATTAATGAACATGTGGTTAGCAGGGTGTTACCTGCACAGCCTGGCTGTAGGGTCCGATGTTAGCCGGTGCCCAGTGAGATAGGCTCTGCACGTGCAGCGTGTCTCTGTGCTGGAAGCTGCCTTCTTCGGGAGCCGTGGACCAGTGGTGAAGCATCACATCCATCTGCAGGAGCTGACCCACAGGCAGCCGAGCCTGCACACACACCCTGCAGACAATGGAAAGAACTAGAATTAATAGCCAGATAGGTTGGGCGGATGGATGGACAGATGAAAACTTTTTTAACTGAGAATTGAAAGAATATGCAAATTGTGGACACCAACAACAACACATTCCAATATCAAGTGAAATTAGCGTTACCTGGCTGGAGGACGGTGGCTGAAGAAAAGGCGGTACACTGCGTTCACTTTCCCAAAGTCCTCCATGTCTCTCACATACAAGTGGACCAGCACAATGTGCTTCAACTGCCATCCTTTCTCCAGTAATTTCCCTACCAACAAGCACATCTTAATAACTCATTTTCATTCATTTACCCTCAGTTGATCCTTTATCAGGCGGAAGAAACCAGAAAAGTCAAAGGAAGCCTATATAGACACGAGAAGGAAAGAATAAAACCAGGGACCATGACGCTGTGAGGCGGCAATGCTACTTGTTGTGCCGCCATGCCACCACCGTAATTCCTTAATGGTAGATTTGGGCTGTAAATAATCATCATCAATGAATGAAAATCTGATTTGGTTCATGAAAAGCATAGGAGCTGAGCCGAAAAATATACTGCGATCTAAAATATAGATTTTTGTTGAACAATAGTACGGCGAGAAAGGCTGTAATTGGGTCTTGAGGCAAGGCCCAGATCCCTGTAATAATTTTATAGAGCATCCAGTTTGTTTTCCCTTTGCAGCCCCTCTCTGTACTTCACAGAGTGAGCTCTCACAAAGACAGTCATTAAATATTAACCTGTTTAATATTGTCTCAGTACTGCGAAGGCTGTTTGGAATGTACGACGATAAACATTAAATATGCTTTTCATGTTATGCCTCTCTTAGGGAAAAATGTTTTCTTTTTTCTTTATATGAAAGGCTGCACTTTAAAAGTTCTACAGGCTAAAAAAAAAAAATAATGCAAGCGCTCTCTGCTTGTGTGTGAGAATTACACAAGTGTGTTTGTGTGTGTGTGTTTTGAAACGGCGGTTTCATTCTTCCAGTCTAATTTGTGTCCTCGTTTGGCGAAACTCGCGATGGTTGTATAGTGATGGACAGGGTCTGTGACACATGCTGCGCTCGCACCCTTGCTTAAAAGGCATGAGTGAATAAAAAGCAGCCACTTATGGCCAGACGTACCTCTTAAAAGTGCATTTTGCTAGCACACAACGAGGGGGAAAATGTATGAAAGAGACTTTGGAACAAAGGACTGTTTGCTGTCTGCACAGTGAAATTGTTTCGAGCTTTAAAAAAACGGAAAGAACTCCAGACACAGAAGCAGAAAATACGGCGTCTTTTCGCCTTCCTTTATTCGCCACTTTACCTCTGCTAAAACAAAACCCCTAAACGACCCCTCTCCTCCTGATGGTTCTTGGTCACACTTTGGTTGGAAGATAAATTCTTACTATGAACTAACCATTAGCTACATATACTACTTGAATAACGCTCCAATTTGCGGTTTATTAATAGCTATAGTTATACTCGTAACACGATACCTCAGTGGTTAAGGTGTTAAACCAGAAGCTCATGGGTTCCCGGCCCCTTAACCCTCAACTGCTTAGTTAGAGAGATAAATCTAAGTCACTCTGGATAAGGGTGTCCGCTAAATGCCAGAATTGCCTGAAATGTAACTGCAGTGAGAATTAGTCCGCAAAATAAGCTGTGCAATGATACTCCTCTGGTACTAACTGTGCTATTATTGATGTACTGAGTAAGAAGTGTTCTCGTTTGTGCTATGTTGAAACAAAACAGCTTGTAAGTTGAAGTCCGAAAACCCCGCGCTATGTGATCTTTCATGATTTTGATGAGAGATGGAACTCTGTAGCTAGTTACCTTGCAGTACAGTGAAGGCATGCTGCGTCTGGCTCTGGATGTCCGTGTGCTCAGAGGAATGACCGCTGATTCCAGCGATCCACTGATAACCTGTAAAACTTCTGGTTGAGCTCATTAACTGGCACTGGCACGCTGTAGAAAATAAATAAATAAATACATCAAATGAAAGGTTTTCTTTAATCTAACAATATGAAAATAACAGAAATCGCATCAAGCTTCATGTGCTGGGTCAGTCGCTCCATGTTGATGGGTTTTTACTTGATTTGGTAAAAACAGTGACGACACATGGTATATTATTACGTGTTATGACAGCTCATCTCTGTTCCGTGATAATGTCACATTGGGGTATCTTGGGATATAATCAAATATCTTGATTTTGTGTTTAATTCTGTGATCATGAAAGCATGAAATCCTGGCGGGGTGAAAAAGGTGAGGCTATAAAGGAGAGCTATTATTTGTAGCGGCAATAACTAGTTATAACAGACATTTGTCTCATGGATGTTCCACAAAATTAGATGCGGATAAACACGAAAATTATAATCAATGACAAATTGGGGTATATGAGAAAAAAATGTGCTGTTATAGGAAAATTATCGGGGATGTTAATGCAACCAAACCGGAACAGCACAGTTATTATTATAATAATAATAATACAGTTTATTTATGAAGCACTTTACATTTTTAAGAAAATCTCAGTGCTACAGAAGTTATTGCCAACAGCACATACTGTTTTCATTTCAAATGTCATTGATTTTCAATTTATTATGTTAATCTTCACTTACATCCCAGTACTATAAATAACAGAGAACATGCTCACTAATAGCCATATAGGGCTGTTTTCAAACTCACTGCTTAGTATATTTAATATTTAAAAAATATAATAAGAATATACCGCAATTATTACTTAAATATTTTCTCTGCAGCACTTGTGTGTTTACGATGTGATAACTAATAATACTTTAATTCGAAGGGAATTTTAAGTTTTTATCCTTTTATAAGTACAGAAAGGTGGGTTAAGGGTTGTGTCCATGGTAACTCGTGCAGCTCGAGATGTGATTGAAAAATGCAGGAGTGCATCCTATTATCAATTAGACATAAAGAAATAAAGAAATAAATAGCAACTCCTGTATAACTACTAATGACTTATTCATTTCAGAACACGATCCTCGAAAAGAACCTGCATTCAAATCCACAACCACAAAAAGAAGCAATCAACATATTCAACCCTACAAATGAAACTTACGATTAGTGGGATTGAGATTAGTGTCTCTATTATTCACAGAGTATTTTAACAACTAGGAAATATGACATGCGCTGCCTAGTTATGTGCGGTACACACACAGAAAACACTTGTTATAGCGTAATGCAACCATAATCAAACATGATGCGCATAAAACCAGAACCCAACCCATGTCTGTACCCCGAAGCACTTGACACACACAACGTGCACACGTCTCAGAGTGACAGTTAAGGTCACCGTTTGATGCAAATTCTTCCTGTACGTCTTGGGCTTTATCAGCACAGACCGTCTCCTCAGTCATTATGTCGATGGCACTCCGGCAAGGACAGTCAGTCAGGGGCAGCGTGCTCTCTGTGGAGCCCTGCAACACAGGCCAAAAAACACAGGAATAAATCAGGCAGAAAGCAGGCAAACACACCTAACCCTCAACGCCTATCTAATTAGTTTTTCAATAATCCTGCGTGTGCGCTGTGTGTGTGTGTGTGTTTATGTGCAACACTTTTTTTTTTTTTGACATGCCAAGACATAAATAACCGGAAGGTGAATGAACATGAATCTAGAATATGAAAAACATGCTTTAAAAATGAGCTTATTCAGTAGTAATAGGTGACAGCTTCCTCTTTTGATGCCTTAAATGCATTTCAGCTGTCAATCAAAAATTGTTGACTTGTGCTCAAGAAAGCACCAGGAAAAAAAACGAAAAAAAAAACCACTTACTTTTAGACATCAGTATTCTTTTCTTTTAGACTGCAAACAAGAAGAGAATCGTTCAACCCTCCCTTCGTGTAATGCTTGACGAAAGTCTACTAATTACCGCGGCATAGATATTTCATATCTCTGTAATCCCCTGCTGTCACCTGCAGTTGGCCATACGATAATCGTATTAATTGTACTCCAGCCTCTTTGAGCTGCGTGGAGAAGAGTTTGACTGGTATTAACCGAGGGCACACACGCGGCATCCCAACCCCCCCGGCGTCCATCCTTCTTTCTCCTTTTCCTCCTCCCGGGCCGCTGTTCTTTCCTCCAGAGCGTGTGGTGTCAGTGTGAATCTGTCAGACTGATGCAGAGCGTTTCTGACTCTTCTGGTCTCGGCCTGCAATCTCCCAGCTTTACTCTGCAGGAGCCACCATTGTTGTTGTATTTTTTAATCTAAATCTAGCCTGCAACAACCAAACATCCTTAAAAAAAACATGAAAAGCTAGAGGGTTGGCTTTTTCTCATCACACAACCTAATACACACACATTCTGTCTCAAATTAATATCTTAAGCATACAGACGTGAAAATAATTTACTTTTACAAATTTTTTTGTCATTTACTTTTAATCGAGTTATATAGTCTGTAATTTAATTTAAAAATAAAAAACCCTAAACACACTTCAGCCCCAGACAGTGTTATTCCATAATATTTTGAGTCAATCGAGCTCAACATGGAGTATCAATGCTAATCAGGTCAGCTCCCTGTGGAACGCTTTATTGAGTGTGTAACACTACTAAGCTCAGTTTTTACACCACACAAACAAGGATACTACAGTATCTGGTACAGGATATGAGACAGGCTTACAAAAGCCTGGATATCTCTACCAATGTATATGGTGTACTGTATGTGCTCCACTAGACCCCTGAAGGTGTGCTGTGGTATCTGGAACCAAGATGTTAGCAGCAGATCATTTAAGTCCTGTAAGTTGTGATTTGGGGCCCTCCCATCGTGGATGCACTCCCCACGTGCATCAATGAGCCTTGGCCGCCTAAGACCCTGTCACCGGTTCACCGCTGTTCCTTCCTTGGACCACTTATGAGAGATACTGACCACGGCGGACCACCAGCAAACAGTACTATAGCCTACCCGCTAACAGTAATATATCCAACCCGCTAACAGTAATATATCCCACCCACTAGCAGTATTATATCCTCCCCACTAACAGTAATATATCCCATCCGCTAACAGTATTATAACCCATCCGCTAACAGTATTATATCCCATCCGCCAACAGTATTATATCCCACTCGCTACAGTAACATATCCCACCAGCTAATAGTATTATATCCCACCCGCTAACAGTAATATATCCTCCACACACTGGGTGATGGGCCAGACAAAGTGCGATTCAATGAGCAATATCACAACATGGGCAGTAACCTCGCCCAGATTATAATTACCGGGCCCCACCCTGGACCCAGGCCTGGGGGAGGGGCTCAGAGGTGAGCATCTGGCTTTAATCCATGGGCTCGGTTGGGTACAGCAAGATGAGGAAACGTGGTGCCATTATCAGGTGGACTCACCACCTTCTGGAAGAACTGCAAGGGGCCGGTGCAGTGTGAGATAGGCAGAGGTCGAAGACGGGTGCCTAGACGACCAAAACCCCAGACACAGAAACTAGCCATTGGGACATGGAATGTCACCTCATTGGGTGGGGAGGAGTCGGAACTGGTGCAGGTATGGAGAGATGCCAGCTAGAAATAGTCTGGCTTGCCTCTACACACAGCCTTGGTTCTGAAACCAAACCCCTCGAGAGGAGCTTGACTCTCTTCTATTCAGGGGTTGCCCATGGTGATAGAACCAGAGGGAAGGAGTGCTATATAGTGCTCCAACTGTGAACTCCATAGTTCTATTGGGGGAATTCATGCCCAATACCGTGGCACCAGGACACCCTAGGCCGGTGGTCAATGATCGACTTTATAATTGTTTCATCTGGCCTTCGGCCATATGTCTTGGACACTCGGGTGAAGAGGGGGGCGGAGCTGTTAACTGATCACTACCTGGTGGTGGGTTGGATCCGATGGTGGGGGAGGAGTCTGGACAGACCTGGCAAACCCAAACATTCATTGAGGGTTTGTTGGGAACGTCTGGATGAGGACCATCTGAGGAAGGTTTCAACTCCTACCTCCAGCACAACTTTGACCAGATTCCGAGGAAGGCTGGGGACATTGAGTCGGAATGGATTTTGTTCTGCACGCCCATCGTGGACCTGCTCGGAGCTGTAAACGCAAGGTTTCTGGTGCCTGTTGTGGCGGTAGCCCAAGAACACAGTGGTGGACACCGGAAGTAAAGACTGCCAAAGAAACTGAAGAAAGAGTCCTATCAGGCTTGGCTGGATTGTGGGGCAGTTGATAGGTACCGGCAGGCCAAGCATAACGTAGCAAAGGCAGTTGCAGAAGCAAAACTCGAGGATGATAGAAGTTTGGGGAGGCCATGGAGAAGGACTTTCGGTTGGCCTCGAAAAGGTTCTGGCAAACCATTCGGCGACTTAGGAGGAAAAAGCAGTGCTCTACTAACATTGTTTACAGTGGAGGTGGGGTGCTTTCAATGTCAACCGAGGAATTGTTGGGCAGTGGAATGAATACTTCGAGGACCTCCTCAATCCCATTGACACAAATTCCGTAGAGGAAGCAGAGGCGAAGGACTCAGAGGAGGACTCAACCATCACCCAAACTGAACTCACTGAGACAGTGAAACAACTCCTCAATGACAGAGCAGAGTGGGTGGATGAGATCCGCCCTGAGTTTCTGAAAGCTCTGAATGTTGTGGGGCTGTCGTGGCTGACACATATCTGCATGGAGGTTGGGGACAGTGCCTCTGGACTGGCAAACTGGGGTAGTGGTTCCCTTTTTTTTTTTTTTTTTTAAAGGGACCAGAGAGTAATTTCGTACTTTAAATATTACATTTTTCAACAAGCCAGGATTGTATATTTTTATAGACTAGAAGTTTCTATCGACTGGACTGAATGATGGGAGTATGATCAATTAGTGTAGTAGGAATATAAACCAGTTAACATAGTGAATTCGCACGGGGATGTTGACCCTGCCAAAAAAATAAACGGTATCTAGAGACAACAGAAACATGTATAATAGAATAGTGCAGCGGAATAACGTCTGTTGAAAAACACCAGCAGTATGGGTTCATTGTTCAGCTCATTCCAAAACATGTGACCTAATCATAAAATTGTACAAAAACTATTCTATTTGCAGCAAAATGAAACACTAAACCACCTGCACAGATTTCAAATGCAATCTTTGATAACTATTATGAAAACCCAACCAGAAATTCTAACCCCAAATCCATGATGATCCATCCCTGATCAGAATAACTTTTCTAGGTTTCCTCGGCATATGTGTTTATCCTGTTTCCTTTCTGCCTCACTTAGCTGCCTTGTAACAGCAAGCTACATGCAGCCACTGAGCTTGGACAGGTTTAAGTCGGTGTCTTGGTCTGAGCAGACGTGTATGCTCCACCAGTGTTGTTCTACCAGTAGGATTTTAGGCTGGAGTAAATATTGCATATAACAAAGTTGGCCGTTTCAGAGACATACAATAGAAGTCACGAAAGAGAAATAAGTGAGTGTGTGCTTCTGGAGTTAGTTGTCGTCAGTGCTTCAAAGCCATTCCCTATTTTTTATGTGGCTATCTTTAAACAAAGTTTCTGGATTTTGCTGTCCAAATATAACACCAAATAGAACACCTGTAATGTTTACGAAGCCGTCATAGAGAAACCTCGTGTTATATTTTACTTATTGAGATTTGACCACTCTTTACACCAATCGGGAAAGATGCCAATAAACATCTGACAAACTTGTTTCTTATTACAAAACATGTAATACCATAACCTGTGTTTTTTGTCAACAAAGCAGTCATTTGTATAAATAAATGAAATGTACGCTGTTTTGCTTCAGGGTAATGTTGATAAACGATGTAACTGCAAACATATTAAACATAATAAAGATATTAAATGTTTGGAATAGGCAGCACAGTGGTTAGCACACCTGCCTCACAGCAAGAAGGTCATTGGTTCGATTCTGCGCCAGGAGTCTTTCTGTGTGTAGTTTGCATGTTCTCCCCATGCTTGCGCAGGTTTTCCCCGGGTACTCCGGTTTCCTCCCGCCTCCAAACACATGCGATTGTACATAGGTGAATTAGCTACTCTAAATTGTCCATAGGAGTGAATGTGAGTGTGAATGGTGGTCTGTCTCTAAGTGTTAGCCCTGCCATTAACTGGTGATTGTACAGGGTGTACCCCGCCTCACACCCTAAGTTAGCTTGGATACGCCTCTGCGACCCTGAACAGATATGTGCTAGACAATGAATGAATGAATGAATGACTTGCTTAGATTAAATTTATTTAATTCCAATTAAGTGGCCAATCAAAGATGATCAAATATCTAAATAAATGATTAAGGAGTTGCCATTCTTCAACACTGTATGAAAATTTGCTTTATAGATATGGACTCTGACGAATACTACTTACTGTTAGGCATCACTTACTGCGGTTTTGTCTTCTGTGTGCATTTGCGTAAAGCGCAGGTATGCGACCGGTGCGAAGGCATCGTCTGAATGGACAATCGTCTCCATTGCATCACTGCAACATCATGCATAGGAGCACAAAGCTGAAAACCTTTTTTGTTTTTGTATAACGGTGTACGCGTGTGTGGGTAACTCACATGACTATCCTTTTCTTGAATAGAGGACAGTCAGTGGTGAAGGTCTCGTACTCGCCTCCTTCGCCACAGATATGCACCCCATACTTATTTGAAAGCTGTATAAAACAAAGCCAATCATATAATATTATCGTAGGGTATCAAACGACAAAACCAAAAAAATACTGATTAAAAAATCAATAGTTAATAATGAGAAGTGAGTGTGACAGACGCGTGGCATCCAAATAACGGGTGATAAACACTGGGGACGGTTATGCAAATATCTGAGCATAACTCTTCTATGTGTGTGTGTGTGTATACGTGCACTGACCTGATGCAGATAGGGTTCCATTTCAGCCAGAGTCTTTCCTAAATGTGTTCCAGGATTCAACCCTGCCAGCACATAAATCACAGACGAAGCACAGTGATTGAAAACGACGGCAAGAAAATGCTTGCGTTGACTCAGTATGTCTCTCACTCGTCCAGCCTCTCTGCAACACTCTCCCATACACAAATCACACAAACACACACACTTGGCTCCAGCGACTATTTATTTGACTTTGCAAATTGTGTACACAGATCTCTCTGGGTAAGGTTAACGGCTTTCAATCACGCTGGGAAGTGCATTTTCTGCCTGGTTCCTCGGAGAGCGTAATCGGGGAGAGATCCTGTTTATTTGTATCCCCCCCTTTTTAAATATGGCACAGGCAAATGATCGCACATGTGCTCAATAAACATCAGAATAGCAGAGAAAGGGAATGATCAGCGCACGAAGCGGCGTAAATAGTTCTAAAATGAAATCATGAACGCTCCTCTTCTGCTGCAGTTTGACCAGCAGCTTTTTATTTCCCAGTGCTCATAAAGCATCGGAGTGTTAACTCGATGCTGTTGTTCTAAATTACAACCACTGATCATCTGCTCTTAAATCTGAAATGCTCTGTCCAGCTCATGTGCTCAGCGTGCAACCATCCTGCCTGGTTCTCATCTCCCTTATGTTGTAAACAAGTCGTCCGGACTGATAAACAAACACATGTGCGCTTCACACCGGTATCTATGCCCCAAGCTTGCTAACGTGAAGCCATGAAAGCACAAACAGATATGTCACAATAATGTTGTTCACAATCACACGCCAAACACGCACAAGCATACACACACACACACACACAAACATGTGCACTAGCCACACAAAGAGACACACACACACACACACACACACAGAAAAAGACATGCATACAGATACACAACCACATCAAAAAGAGACACACATACACACAACCGCATATACATACAAACACACACACAGAAACACACACACACACACACACACACACACACACACACACACACACACACACACACACACACAC
>JAOUQX010000002.1:12279637-12293722 GCA_028566295.1 Liobagrus marginatus
ACACACACACACACACACACACACACACACACACACACACACACACACACACACACACACACACACACACTTAACCCAGCACTGCTGTCTGAGGTACACAGAAAGGCTTTGTTAGACGTATGAGGACCCTATTGTGTTTTTTTAATGCCCTTTACTAACAGGACCGAGTCCTCCCGTGACAAGGTGACACACGACAGCACAGACTACACAAGCTGAGAATCATGGGTCATTGTTCAGGGTCAAACACCCAAACTAGGAATGACTGAGTGAAGATCCTACAGTTAAAAAAATAGTCACACTGCTATTTTACTGGTCAACAAAAGTCAGTATTAGACCAACTGTCAGGCAGACAGGGTCTAAAGCCATTGCTTTACCCACAGAGTTTTACAATAATTCGTTTCAAACCTGTACGTAACTATAAACTCGTTATGGAAGTAACTAATAAATTAAAATTGAGGTAACGTAGCCTTAAAATTCTACAGATGCCTGCTGGAGCTGTTGCTTGTCTGCTTCGTTAGGCAGTAATTTCAAATGGCACTGAATGAGTCTGTGCAGAATGAGTGGTGGAAGGCAGACCCAAGCAAAGCCATGTGGGCTAACGATTGCAACTAATTTGTCAGACCATTTGCAGCTCTTTATAAGATATAACTATTGCTTATTTTCAGCACAATAATACTAACCCGAGCAAGCTACAGCTGTACAAGATTACAGATTCGATTAAGTTCGTTGTTTTCCCCCCTGATTTACATTTGGACGCATGTTACCGTTTAGGTCATAACCACTTTAATTCATATTCCCTTTATATATCTATTTACACAGACTGCTAGCTTGTACCTTCCTATTCGCCACCATACTGCAACTAGATCTTTATACAGTGTATTATAGTTTTATTTACTTAGATTCTGTCTCGTATTTTAGCATTCACTCCCGATTGTTCATTTAAAACCCTTAAAAACACACAGTAAATGCCAAAAGTACGAGACTAAAGAATAGTCATGGACAGTTATTTCATGGAGACAGACATGAATGTTAAATCTATAATTTATTGTATTTTTATAGTATTTTATGCTTGCACAATTGTACGGTTATAGGATAAAAAATGAGTTATAATCACACTATCGATGTCACCTGGATGACGATGGGTTATTAGGGATCTGTTTAATATGTAGACACGATTTCATAACCGTTTCCTGTAAAACCAACAATTTCCATTAAAAAGCACGATTACATTAAATTCGATGGAATTGCTGCTATTTTTTACAATTATTTTAAGGTATTAAAGTACAACTTTGTTTTTTAACAAATCATTTACGACTTAAATTAAAAGTTGACTCTGAGGAAGATACATAAGTAATTTGACTTTCTTAGTATTTTACGGTATTTAGTATTTAAGGGTGGTGGTGGCGTTATGGGTCAGTGATCAGAAGGTCGGAGTTCCACCTCGTACCAGGCAAGCTACCATCATTGGGTCCTTGAGCAAGGCCCTTAACCTCAGTTGCTCCAGGGGCGCTGCATGTTCTGACTAAACCTGCTCTCTGACCCCAGCCTTCAAATTCATATGCTGGGATATGTGTAATAAAAACATTTCACTGCATGTATGTGTATGTGATAAATACGATCTGAATCTGATTTAAGCCGTGCCTTTGGCTTAACCCTAACCCTAATGACGGCGGGCACTCAGGCTGACGTACACTTCACAGAATTGTGCTCAAATCAAATAGTGCTTGGTCTGAACACGTGCATCAAATAAAGTTGAATTAAGATTAATTTGGACCTTTTGTCCAAATGTTAGAAATTCATTTATTCTTCATTTTATTCATTTTATTTAAATAGTAAAAATGTTGCAGAATCTCTAAAAACTTTCTTTTAAAACAACCCTATTTATTTATTTGTTTGTTTATTTATTTAATTATTTGTTGAATTCATATATTTGGATGGACGGACAGACAGACAGATATTAGTTTTTAAATTATTTTTGATTGTGTAGTCAGACTTTTGAACTTTTTTTTTTTGGAAAAAAAAGAGAGCGAGGGAGAGAAAAAAAGTTATATGGGACAGCAAAGGCGACATGACAATTTGAGAATGTCCAGATGGGTTTAAGCTGGAAATGTTACAGCTGTAGGTATTGAAATAAAAATATATTTGAGCTCTTATGAATGCAACATCTCTGGGTTTTGTTATTCGCTTTGTCAGTGGCTGTAAAAACGATTAAATAATGTGTTTCATTGAAATGCTTCTGTATAATTGTCATCTAACCAGATTTTGTCACTTGGCCAAAAAAAAAAGAAATATATATTTTTTCTATTAAAACATTTCATAATAGAAATTAATGATATGCTGTGTTACTGATGAAAAAATGCCTTGAAATTGCCACCACTATTGTGGCACACATAGTGACAGCGGTATTCTACGCGTGCTTATTTATAATCAAACTCTACATTAAGATGTTGTTTTATTTTAGAAATCAATGCAACGTCTCTACATTTCCTAGCCGAAGTACACGTCTCAGACTGAGCGGTACCTATTACACAAGCCAGGCAGGTTCTGGGTGTTATGGAATGTGATATCTACCAATAGCTTACACTGTCCTTTGTGTTCTAGCCATAACAGTTTACTTTGTGGCCGCACAAGCCACAAAACAATGATGACCTCTCAGAGAAAGTTAGCGCACTGTGGGAGGAACAGAAGAACCTTTCACCACAACCCACTGCACAAACGGTTTCTTTCCTCCTTTTTTAACTTTTTGTTAGAAATGAAGACATGAGAGGTATGAGGTCTCCTAGGCCTCCTAGCAGTGCACACACGAGGCTAGCCATGATTCATTAACACTGACAGAGCCGTTTTCGCAGATCGGCTCGCGCATAAATATGCCATGCTGCACAGCTGGAAAATGGAGAAATTCATCAGGGTTAAAATGTGGGGAGATTAACTTTTCACAAGTTTCCTTTTAAATATATGTTTTTACGTAAACACGGGGCCGACGTGAGGTGGGTTGAACCTGAGCATGGCCAAAGCAAGCACAAAGCCAGGGTTTCACCGTGCTCTCATAACCGGGACAAAAAGGCTTTCCAGACTAGCATGCATGGAAAAGTGTGAGCTGAGGGAATGGAGTCATATAGCAATAAACACTTGCATAGTTTAGAAGTGAGAAGCGGAGGTTATCTGGACTTCTTTATTAAATACTAACGGTCGTTAGAGAACATCTCCTCGGAAAGAACAAAATAATCACCCGGTGTCCTGACATGACTCACACAAAGTCATAAACAAGTAGAAACTGGCATGTGTCCTGCTCACACTTCTTATATAGGAGGAAGAAGAAGAATATGAAAAACGAAAAAGGGCTTAACTTTGGTCTGGCCAAATGCTTTTCTGATTAATACTCATCACTCATTATAGCAAAGAGGGGAAAAAAAAAAAAAAAAAAAAGCACAAAAGATCCATCTTCAGAATCCCTGTCAACAGCTCTGCCGGCTCGCAAGTTTTCCTCCCCCTTCTCTCCTTCAGGAGATGGAAAAAAAGCACAGCCTCAGGTTTGACACACTGTCCAGACTCTAGACTCTGTTTTTATAAGGCTGCTTATGGCTTCAGCAGCAGGAGTTTTGCAGGAGGGTCTGCAACAGATATTTCTCCCAGGGATGGCTTTCCAAAACAAAACATTCAAGTCATCAGTGAGGCTTTTCCCTTTTTTTTTTTTTTTTGTTTAGGATAAGTCATTGAGAGCTGATTGAGAGCTATCGCTCACAGTCCATATGAGGAGAAAAAAGCAGATTGAGCAAAGAACCAATAAAGGAAGCGAAAGTCTCTGTGATCTGAAGCACTCGGCGCTTCACAGTCTTTTTATTTCAGCGTTACTAAAACTATGCTGTTGTTGGCTGGGCGCCAGGTCTGAGCTTTTTATTGGTAAGGCCACATTCCCGCAAAGTGCACTGACTGCCCTCGCTACGTGCAGTCAAACTTGTTTATCTATGTTTTTTAATTATACAGAAATAATTTTTTTTTTTAAGTAAAAAGAGCCTCCGAGAGCAACTTCTATTGACTCAAATTTCAACAGGATTTCAGAAGGTATTTCAGATTACTTTATCCTGACTTCCACATTTCCCCTGCATATTGATTGTGTTATATCAGTCTAAAAGCTGCAGTGGCTCAATCACAATCTCTAAATAGTGAAAAAAAAAAATTTTAAAAAATTTAAAAAAGAGTGTAAACCTGGCTTACAGAGAGAGATCTGATGCAAATAACTCCGAGCTATGTCTACAACCCATCTTAATAGCCGGGCACAATTGATAAAAGGGCAAAAAAAAAACCCAGACTCGGTTTCAACAATGTTCAAACGGCGTCGGCTGCTCAAGCTCTCGGCAAACCGAGATAAGGCCTATCTCTCTCAATCATCACTAAACAAGATCGTGCAGAAAAATACAAATTACAAAGGCTGTAGGCAAAGCTCTTTATCTGCTGTTTGGGTGAGTTTGATCATGGCTGAGGAAATGGCTCTGTGTGTCGAACAGATCCTGTCCCACCACTTCCACTTGGGCATGAAACAATGCGAGCAACTACTATCTGAGCCACGCCGCTATCCTTCCGCGTGCGGAAAACAAGCACAGACCTCACCCAGTCCTAACACTACAGAAACGCCTCTGTCTGTTGGAACATGATAAACTCAGAAACGTTAATGGGTATAAAAGCATGCTTATATTGGAGGAGGAGCTCAGTATCTTTAACTAATCCATTCACAGAATGAATTTGGTTCTCTAAACAGGTTGTTTTTGTATCCAGTGCATCGTCGTTACGCGCCATCCTTTTCGTTTTGAGCTCAGCCCTATTTTCAGCAATAATGGGACAGTAATCAAAGAGTTTTGATTTGTATTTTTGTTTTGCACAATAGCACAGGGGACACCGCAGTGCAGGCGTACAATCGATCAGCGTGCCTCAACAGCTCGCTGGCCTGCAGCCTCACAGCGGGAGAGAGCTTCACCAGCGCCAGCCTTCTGAAGGCTCCGGATAAAAGTTAGCCCCTAGCGCAGAGGGCCAGACACAAACAGACGAGGAAAAGAAAGAAAAAGCAAACTTGTGTTTTGTGCCGGCCTGATGGACCTTGCTCTCAGGAGGCCCCGTGCTCGTCTGATGATGTCGATAATGGAGGCCGCTCGGGCCCAGGAGTGCACTTAAACTCCAGGATTAGCTCGGCCAAAACGCCTGTGTTTTTAATACATGCCGACGGAAGGAAATGTTCGGCTACAAAGCGACGGAGCGCTGCTCTTCATGAAGGGTCAGACGGTGGAGAGGGAAAAGGAACAGACAAAAGACACGGATACATCCGGGCTCTGGAAATCAACTACCAAAAAAATAAATAAATCATCCGTTTTTCAAAAAAAAAGAAACGTGACCTAGCGAGTAAAATTTATTTACTAGACTGTCCGTTAGTATGAGACTAAATCAGCTTTATAGGAGACAAAATTTAGACCAAGGCATTAATTAATGTTTTAAATAAAAGAGAGCCAGCATGCTAAACCGCAGGTATTCCACAGCTTTCCAGGCTGTTTTCTAAAAGAAATAACTTCAAATACTGGAGCTGACATGCAACATTTTATTTCTTTCCACCTAAAAACATAATGTATAGTCAATCGGGCATAAAAGAAATCCTAATATGTAATTGCTAAACCACAAAAACATGCTATTATTGTACATCAAAAAAGACCTGTTTTTTAATCCCACCTTATGCTCAGTAACCCTTTAACCCGTACACTTAAATCAATAAATTTGCAAGATGGTGAACTTTTCAACCTGATTAAAGTTCTGTAAAAGTTTCTAGCACCGGTATGTAATATACCAAGTTAAAGAGGTAAGAGAAGCTAACAAATTCTATGACGGAGACGCCTTGGCCTGACCTTTGACCTACAGATATACACACAGGCATGAGAACTTGCACACATAAGCACAGGATCGCGATTTTTACATGGCAGGGTTTAAAAAGTGATGTGTCTGATTTGAATTTCATCTCAGTGAGGATTCCAAAAATTGTTCTTTACTTGCTATTTATTTGCTATTATATAAAAAAGGTTGGACTAGGGTGAACAAATGAGTTACAAATATTTAAGAACTGTAAGTCTCCTTAATGAAAGAATATCTTCTCTAATTTCCGGGTTCGACTCCTTCTGTTAAGAGCGTTTTGAATTCTTTTACGAGAATCAAGAGGAACGGTGGACTTTTAATTCATCTGCTGATTTATTAGACACACACGTGAGGGAAAGACTACATCGATCTTGCGCATATCCCTGCAATCAGTGCACGCATAAAGAAACGAACGATCTCTACAATGACAAAACTGTTATCTCTCTGTCTAAAAGCTAGGTTCAGAGATCAGGCTCGTCAGTGCGCGGCGCGGCTGCGGCGCGTCTCTCAGATTACACACATCAAAAGCCTGAGAGCCACCGAGAGGAGGAGGGATGAGAGCAAGGCCACATTGTCACCACACGATTAACATCACTGCTGAAAAAAAAATGCCCCCCCCCCCATACCCAGCCACCCCCATTAACAATACTGCCAAAGAAAATGATACCTTCTTTTGATTTCTGAAAAGGCCATGCAATTCTTAAGGAAGAGGGATTAAAAAAAGAGCAACGCTGTCTGAAGTGTAAGTGTAAGTCAGACTCGGCTATAGGTGGCACTGTTGCCTCACAGTTCACACAAGTTCTCCTCACACACGTCAACGACTGCATCGAGCGAAAGGGGTGTTTCAGTACACCACCTAAAAATATTCTTTCATCTATGTTCAAGTGTCATTTCCCCAAAAGATTTTAATAACATCTAATTATTTCAAACTGCTAGGATGGATCTTTCAAAATATCACACTTCCCAAACGGAACACATTTTTGATGCTAAAACTGCTCTTTTCCTGGGAGAGTGATTCAACAGTTAATTATCGAAGGAGCTGGGGTTTTTTTTTTTCCTCTCTCCTCATTCCCTATGCCACAAATCAAACTGGAACTGGTGAACGCTGAGTGGAAAACATCTTGAAAAGCAGCACACATGCAAACACAGTGGGAGCAAATTCACTGGATGTTAAACGAGCATATAGAAAACTTATATAACAGCTCATTTGTAATTAAAGGGGGAAAAAAATGTAGACATGTATAGCACGTCTTACTTATCATCTTATTTCACTATTTGGGATAAATAAAGAGGGTGATGTAATCCAGTATCACATCTAACTAGCAGCGAGTTGGAAAACGTAAGAAAGTGAAACTGATTTTAGAGCATACAGAAAATTCTGTACTGGTAGAATACAAGCAATATTCTTATTTTTTCCCCTTTAACTATTTGTCTTAACAAGAACAAGGGAGCACAGAGACTGAAAGCGTGGTGTGTGTGTGTGTGCGTGTTCCTCTAAACACACAAGAGGAAATGAGTGTTTATCATATGCGGGCAAAAGTCCACAGATCATCCAAAGTGTGGTAAAAAGTATAAAGACGGCAGGTCTAATGGCCCTCAGTGGGCTAAAAACAACAACACCACCAACAACCTGTGGGACATCGAGTAATGAGCTGGGATAGGAGCAGGCGAAGAGAATACTACGGTGGCCTACACTGACCAAATTAATGCAGAACTGCATTACAGCAAAGATGACAAACCCTTTTTTTTTATTGAAAAAGTCTAAGTGGGATTAAAGGAAGGTTCAGAACTGAGGCAGGTTCATGATCTTTGCATTCTGTTCAAGTCAAATGGGAGACCTATAGTGGATGAACGTGTTCCTATGTGTGCACAGAGACGTACAGAAAGAGCATTGCCTCATTTCTGTTTACATTTTGACAGAACGTCTATCCATCAATGAGCTGCAGTGTCCAGCGCAGGTATGAGAGGAGGGAAAAAGTCAGGAAGAAAACTTTACTCTTTCACTTAAGGCTGAAAGAAGTAGGGTAAAGTGAACAAAGTACAAAGGGTGGAGACCTGTAACACAACCCGGACATTGTGTAGTAGGGCCTCACAATTGCTCTTTTCTAGCTTAACTTACCTGAAGAATCCATATAACAAACAAAACATTTAATTATTTTCTTGATTTATATATATATATATATATATCTCAAAATTCTTGATATATGCTGTATGGTAAGTAAACACTTTTTCATACTTTAGTATATAAATTGTCAAGGTTTTTGACAAATTAAGAATGTACCAAGTTCATTCTCACGGCTGAATCAGGACGCGGTCTCAACGTTGCAATGGACATGCAATTACATGCACAGCACCAGGTGTGTTACCACAAGTTCGTCATGAGCAAGGGAGACGAGTCGATGTGTGTTTGCAAAGAAACGGAAAAGAACTGAATCATGCCGAAGAGATTTTGAAAATGAATTTACAATGTGTTCAAAATCTGTTAACTTGGCCTAACCTTTGGCTAACAGCCCAGCAAAACTAAGCAATCACGGGAGAAGGACCTTGACAAGGGAGGTTAGCAAAAACTGATGGAACAGGACACAAACGCCTGCATGAAATTTGGGAAAATTTCTAAAGACCAAGATCCTTTGGTCTAATGAAAAAATACTGAAATGTTCGGCTTTACTTCCAAATTTTACGTCTGGAGTACACCAAGCATTACTTATCACTTTTACAATATAATCCTAACGGTAATGCATGAGGGTGGTAGCATCATTCTGTGGATGGTATTTTTCAGTGGCCAGGACTAAGGGCACTGGTCAGGGAAGAAAGAATTGTGAAAGGCAACAAAATACAGGCATATCCATTATGACAACCTATTCCAAAAGACCTCAGACTAGCCTGAGAGGATAATGATCCAGAGTCCAAAGCCAAGACAATGTAAAAGTGGCTTAGGGACAACTCCATGAATGTCGTTGAAAGGCCCAGACAGAGCCTGGATTTCAACCTGATCGAACATCTCTGGAGAGTCTTAAAAATGGCTGACCACAGAGGGTCCCCTACCAATCTGACAGAGCCGGAGAGGATCTGTAGAGCAAAATGGCTGAAAAAAAAGCCTGTAATCACCGCCAAAGGAGCTTCAGCTTAGTACCGAGTTCAGGCTCTGAATACGTATGTCAATTGCAATGTTGTATATGTTATACGCATGCATTCAGATCTCACAAAAAGGTGTGTACTGGAGGCCATAATCAGGTGCGAGATATTTTAAGAGACTATTAACAATGAGTGCTGTGTTACACAAATACAAACAAATTTCTACAATGTTCACTTTTTATATCCTGCAATGTAATTGCAAAGGAGGTAAAATAATCAATTAAAACCAGATGATTCCTGCCTATACACAAATGTGTTCACTTAGTTGCTCTAACCTGCAAAATCCAATAGAATTAAAAAATGATGTGCACTAAATTGGATAAACTCACAATAAGAGGTAAGCGCCTCTATACTGAACTGCATTCAATAGATTCTCCCAGAGGCACATTCTGTAAAATAAATAAATAAATTAATTAAAAATATTTTAAAAAAGACACGGCTTAGGACTCAAATCGAGTGACCGAGACTTGTATAACTAGAATCACAATGTTCATAAAGTAGGACACAAATACCGGTCATGCCTCAACATGCACTTAGCACATCAGTAACCTGAGAGCTGCCTTATTTTAACGTGCACGTACATGACGGGGATGTCTTTTAAACCAAAACAAGCGATTATTTAAAAAATGACTATATATTACATATATACACGCGAGAGCCACTTTATTAGGAACACCTACAGCAGCCATTCATTTGTCATTTGAGCAAAACCTAATATAAAAACGATCAGAGGATTAGCCAAATAAGTTAATGTTTATGCCAAATATCAAAATGGGGCAAAAATGTGATCTGACCCAGTTTCATAGATCTCTTGGGAAAAAACATCCAAGGCAGAAACAACTTTCTGATGAGAGGTAAGGATCAACATGTTAATCACTGAAGAGCACATTAGCTTTTGCTCCTGTTAGGCAAAACTAGTGTCAGCCTCAGCAATCACAACCACTAACCGCTGACTGAAAGTCTGATGCATGTGGCACAGAAAGCTGGAAAAGTTTGGCTTGGTCTAAAGAGTCACAAATGTAAAATAATTAGTGTTATTTTTATTTTTAGATGATTTGATATTTTTAGAAAATAGGTTTGAATCGACTTCATATGTGCAAACAAGTCAGTCTGGAAACTGCTGCAGCATTTTAATGGCAAATAGTCAAAAACTTAAATTGAAGGTCGCACATCGGTCTGGTTTTTTTTTTTGTCACGTCGAATTTTTTACATTTTCACACCTCTGAACATGACGCTGAATAAAACAAATTTTTCGTTTCCTTAATCAAACAATATGATTTTTAGCCCCCTTGTCTGGGAGCATTTGCAGATATCATGTTTTTTTTTATTTTTTTATCAGCAACATATACTATAATGTGAGAGACATTCATTCATTCATTGTCTAACACTTATCCTGTTCAGGGTCCTGGGGGCGCTGGAGTCTATCACAGCTAACTTAGGGTGTGAGGCGCAATCGGTAGTTAATTTGAACAAACGTTACAGAAAAATAAAATAAACGTAAAACAAATTAACGAGGAAATGAATTGGAATTTGTTGTACAATTAACAAACTTAACTTTACAGGGGAAAATAAATATAAAAAAAAATAGCAAATGGAATAGAACATGTTGATATAAAGAAAATAATATGAATATAGCATTATCAATTGCATTCATTCATTGTCTATCGCTTACCCCGTTCAGTGTCGTGGGGGCGCTGGGGCCTATTCCAATTTAACAGTTACAATCTGGACAATCAGCAGTTAATCGCAGGACTAACACTTAGAGACAGACAACCATTCACACACACATTCACTACTATGGACAATTTAGAGTAGCTAATTCACCTATGCCAAATCGCATGTGTTTAGAGGCGGGAGGAAACCGGAGTATCCGGGGAAAACCTGCGCAAGCACAGGGAGAACATGCAAACTCCACATAGAAACACCCTAGGTAGGAATCGAACCCATGATCTTCTTGCTGTGAGGCAGGACTAGTAATACGAGAGACAAAGTAAAGCATTTAAAACAAAATTGAGTTAAATGTGATGTGAACAAAGAGATTAAACCAATGAAGAAACACATTCGCTGGATATTCCCACTACTGTTTTTAAACCTGCTTAGTTACCAGCAAAGTAAGTTTATGTGGGAAAAGTCACAAACTTCAGTTACAAAAATACCTGAAGACATGACAATACACACAATTTGCAAAGCACAACAAAGAAGTTTACCAAATGATAAACAAGAGACTGTTCCAAAACAGAGAAAAGTCTTTCGTGCAGAAAGATGAATAATTTGATATAAAAAAATAAAGAGCACAAGTTAAAGGGCGTTACTGCAGATGACAAAATCTGCCCTGTTTCCTCTTTATATAACAGGAAAAGGAAGAATCACTGCAAAACACCAAGCCTGTATCCTAAAACGAAACATTTTATCCTGATGGAAATGGGTTCGTACAGAAACACCCCGGCCCAGTCACAGGAATCACAGAATAGTTTAATGAATATAAAAATGATGTCATTTATGTCTTCATAGTTTCAGTCATCAGATCTTAACCCAGTTCTGCATATTTTGGAGCAGCGTATTAGACAAGCACTTTTAATCCAAACACTGATGTGGTGTTTACTGATAACTGATGAGTTGGAAACTTCTTCCACATCCTTTAATATAGTTTCAGACACACGGACACTGATGAAGCTGTTCTGGCAGCTTATGGTGTGCTGACACCTTACTAACACACATTATGATGGCTTCTTTTCATTTTGTCACTCTTTATATGGTTCATCACTCGGAGATGCTTCTTTTCCTTGTTTTCCTCCCATATTTCCTGCATTCTTGTGTTATTAAAGCCATAAAAAGTGTGTTAAATGCAAACTAATTCAGCGAGAACGATCTGATTGGCACAGGATTACTAATTAATCATGTAAACAGCAAACTGTAGCCTTTTAATTTGGATTACACCATTATTAGAATTTTAGCAAATCCAATAAAGCTATCCTGTTTAGCCTAGTAATTCTTTATCTTTCATGCCTGTGAGCAGGTGGAACAGGATACTTCCTGGAAGCATAAGAAAAAGAAAGAACGATTTTTGTTTTTACAGCTATTTAATTTCATTGCATCGGTGTGCATTGTATCACAGTTATTCTTTTGCGGTGCAGCTCATACAAGGTTGATTTTTTTGCACGCGGAAATGCATTTCTGCTCAAGACGGTTGGACACAGTATCAGTCCCGATACCAAGCTCATGTACTTGTACTCGTAAAAATACACTGATACATCACGTGAAGTAATTTACTGCATTTGGCAGACAGAACTGACACTGACACACATGACAGACATAATGTCAGCCTCAACAATGTGGAAATATTTCAGAATTGATGATTTTTTTCCTTTTTTATTATGCCCTTTGGAGGTTAATGCTGTCCTATATTCTTTAGTCTTAAGGCCCGTACACACCGGGACGATTATCGTGAGCTTATCGCCAGCGTTTTTTGCGCCACGTCTGTGTGTTCATACCCAAGCGATTTTCGTTGCCGATGAGCCGAGAGAACGTGCAATTTCACTCCCTGACATTAGATGGCGCTTAATGCCAACAGAAATACCCCAGTACACAAGGTGGCGCTGTGCAACCTCTGACATTCGTTTGTAACACTGAAGAAGAGAGCCAGTATTTGTCAAACCGTTAAAACGCTTTTTGCTAACTGGTAAACAAAACATGGATTTTCAAGCAGCAGCAGCAATTACAGCGATGAAGAAATTATTGCATTTTTTTCCCTTTCAGACTATTTCTCTGTGAACTTCAATTGAAGCTGTTGCATTCCTTTCTTTTTTTTATCAGTTAATATACTAGCACTAACTATGGCAAATTAAATTGCATTCCCTGTTTAATGTCTGGTATTTTGTGATTTGGTTGCTGCGATATGTTTGAACGCTAAAGTCCTAATTTTACACAATAAACTTGTTTTTTATTGCGGTGGGTCTACATTCATCTTGCCTAGATGCACCTTTACTTCTTCTTTGTCGTATCAAATGTGTGCTCGGCAAAACATTCTGTACTTGAGCGCCACCAAGACAAGTACAGTCTTTTTACTGTAACTGCGGCAGCTCCAAGCACGTGAACAAAAGCGCCAATCTCATTGGTCGGCAGGGCGTCAAACCAGCTCAGTGGTAGCTCTGGAGAAGCGGTAGCTCAGTGGTTAAGGTGTTGGACTGCGTTTTTTACATTTTCATTTTCATTTAAATCCCGCTTTTACGCCGGGCGTTTTTTTGCATCGATGTGCGCACTGACATTGCCGCCAATTGTTTAGTAACGCGGCGTTAAACGTCGGCTATAATAATTATTGTGAGAAATCATTAACATGATCCGTGTCTTCACATATATGAAGAACATTAATTATAAATAACATAATTAAAGGTAAATTGCGCAAATTTGTTATTTCAGAAGTGAATGGCAAACTGGAAGCTCTTCGCATTAATCGGTTCCCAAGAAGTGTCTCTGTTTCAAAAAAGTTGGAGACCCCTGCTGTAAAGACTATGTGGAGATTTTTTATTTAATGGGTAACTGGCAATCGTGTGTCTATATGATTATCTGCACTGTACTGTTACTATCCAATTGGCTTATTGCAGAAGCGCATAAATGCTCAGGTGTACAGGTGTTTAAACACCTGTTAAAATGGATAGTGAGTGTAGATATAATGTATAATATTTGTATTTAGAAAGAAATCTGATTATAGATTGTCTCATGTAGACACAAATTTCCTGCAGTCAAATTACATGTTGAGGTAAAGGTATGCTTGCAGTCAGGTATTTAAGTTACCAGATAACTTTGTAGCTGTAGAAAACACGAGTGTATCGATGCATGCCTTTTGCTAACTGACTAGATGTGTAGCTAGGCAGTGGTGGCGCAAAATGTTAAGGCTCAGACTTGTTCATAGGAAGATATGAGTTCAAGCACCAGCACCACCAAGCTGCCACTGCTGGGCCCCTGAGCAAGGCCCTTAACCTACTTCCTGAGTATCATGGCTGACCTTCTGCTTTGATCCCAGCTTCCCAAAGTGGGATATGCAAAGAATATGTATGTGCGTGT
>JAOUQX010000002.1:12448590-12459026 GCA_028566295.1 Liobagrus marginatus
TGTGTGTGTGTGTGTGTGTGTGTGTGTGTGTGTGTGTGTGTGTGTGTGTGTGTGTGTGTGTGTGCGCGTGTGTGTGCAATTGTTTGAATTGAACCTCCTACAACCTGGCATCCACATACGTGGACATAAGATGCAGGCCAAACCAAAGCTCGGGTCTTTAAGAGGTTAATGTATTACTAATTTATGCTAATGAGCTTATAGCAGTTTATACTGTTTTTTTATGAAACCTGTGGCTCGGCAGTTACCATGTGGTCACTGTGGTCCTGCATTAAAACGCACCTAAAAGTCATTAATGGAGTCATTTAACTGACTCACTTTCTCATTCTGCTTTTCTCCCTGCACCCTCCTCCTCTCTGCGTTTCTGACATGATTTGAAGTGTTGCTAGATTTAGCTACACTTTTTTTGGAAGGCAATTTTGCGAGCTATTTGACCTTTTCCATTTTCCCAAGGCCTTACATGAGATTAGATCTCTCCCACAGCCTTTTTAGCAATGCGATTGGACTTGTTTAAGATTTATCATCATCTCGTGTTTGGTCACCTGAGCTTTATTGGATTATATTGTTGGGCGTGTCCTGATTGTAGAGTTGCCCACTTTGAGAACAAATGGAAATATTACTAATACAGTTTAGCTAACAGGTAGAATTATATTACATGGCCTATGAGCGTTACAGTATTGACTGTAATTATTCGGGGTACAGCAGATTGCAGCTCGTTTTAGCTTTTGAATAATGAGAGCCACGGTGTGTTCATTAACTGGAGAAATAATGAGATCCAAGCATGGTGAGACTCTGTATGAATGTGTGTGGTGGTGGAGAGGTTGAATGCGGTAAGCAGGTGGCTACCGCTTGCCTTGACGTGTATACTAATTACTGTCGAGCTGAGGAACTGAAGTCAGGCACAAAGCTGCAAGAAGCTCTGACCCGGACCCAAGCTGTTCGCCGCGATCAGCCTCGATCGGGCCGAGGCAGATCAGTTCTGCCCCACTAACCCTGCCGGGACCCAACCTGCACCTCCAACCAGCAGAGCATAAATAGGTGGAGGAGAGAAAGAAGCATGCTCCGCCTCCCCAGACAGAGCAACTGGGAGCATAGATTTAAGAGAAGTAAATTGGAAAATCAAATGAGGGCTTTAGTCAGCCCGGGCGAGATTTGCAGAGCTGTCCGCCGGGCTCTGAGAGGCTCATCTATCATGTCCCACAAGTAGTCAATTCCTCTAGTATCTGTAAATGTTTTCAGATATTAGCCAATTTATATGCTCCGAGATTCATCATGGAAAATCAGCTTTATCGGGGCACGTTATCAGCGCCCCGTCTCTCCTTTGCACCATGAAGTTTGATGTACGAGCTCCTGTGCAGCTCAATGGCTTATGCGCTGGAACCGTCCGTGAGGGGGTATGTTGTCATGTGGAATGGGAGGTTGTTTAAGGAAAGGCGGTTATTTTAATTAATAAACAAACTTGCATAGGAGCTCATCAGTGTCAGGGGCAATAACGATCATCATCCGTTATTGTTTATTACGCTCCTACATCAACAAATGCTGGATGCTAATGAGATTTCTACCAGTTTTATTTATTTATTTATTTATTTTCTAGATAAGATAATGACTTTTTCATCCTGGTGGAGAAGGAGAAAAGATATAAATGATAGGACAAAGGGGACAGAAATCATGCAAGGTTAGGCTCATTTCCTCTGCGCCATTCATCATTTCATCACAGCCTGATAAAGGCCCTGGTGTTTTCTCCGTTCCTTTTTTTTTTTTTTTTTTTTTAGTAAACGCTGGTTCTATGTTCACGTATTCTCAAGTCCCAGAGGAGATGAAGCTTTTAGTATTCTCCTCCGCTGCAGGCTCCCTCAGATAAGGATACCTCAGTCAGAATTTATGCCGACACTGGACAATTACAATAAATTTGGTGTGTATTTACAGTGCTCTATTGTGTGTCGTGAAATCGTGCTACAGGGGGAGTTTTGCGCTGTGTGCGTGTGTGTTTGAGAAAGGCAGAGGCGTCTTTAATAAATGTATGCTGATGTTCGAGGCTGCAGTGATGCGAGGATGTTCGGCTCTGTTGTTATTTACTAGGCTGTTTGGGCGCGACAGCGGATCCCAGGCTGCAAATGGCATTACGGCCGGTGATAAATGAGCATTAGGCTAAACTCATTTTAAAAGCAGCCTGATTTATTAGCGCGCTGGCCTTCGGATTTCATCAGGTCAGCGCATGGCTGGAACGGCACAATGTCAGCTCCAAGGTCACCTTCTTTGCCATCTTTCCTTTGCCATACCCAAACCCCCCCCCCCAACATCGGTCGAATGAAAACGGGGAAATGCATAGCGTGTCGGATAAAAAAACCCGAGAAAAACAAACAAACCGTCCGTGCAAATGAAAAGCTGAAATGTGATCTGTGTGTGGAGTGCGCGTGAGGCACCAAAATTTGATGGTGGTCAACCTCCAATTATGAGTGCTAGTAAGACAAGAGCTTTAATGGCTGCTGCTTGCCTTCAGGGAGGTTTATTACACAGTACTGTTTTGCAGGAGCAGCGTCAAATCTATAAAACTACCATTAGGAGGGGAAAAAAATCAATCAAAATGCCATTAAAGTGGAATAAGTTGCCGATATTGCTGATGTGGTTGCGGGTCCTTTGATTTTCTTTCAGATTATTAGGCACAGTCGAGTAGTGACTTTGTTAAGGGAAACGAGTGTTGTTGGGGAGTAATATGTCTCGTGGCTTCATAAAGTTTGCCGCCTCATATTTCCCGCTTTATTGATTATCCATTATCATTTGTCATGAGGTGTCCTAACTCAAGGGGAAAATATAACCCTCTTTCTTCAATGGCGAGCAGCACAGGAGCGGTGTATAGATCTGCGTCGTGAAGGCACCAATCTCGGAGAAAAATGAGAGCAGAAATAAGGTGCCTCGCAGGCCTAGGCTCGGCTCCGGCGAGGGAGAGAGGAGTGCTGACTGGGCTTTGTTCAGTCTCTCTAGCAGCGGCAGATCACAGCGTACACCCGCCGTATTTGTCATTTCTCCACCTGGGGTTTGGAATGAGACGTGAGGAGCAGCACCTCAGAGAGAGCTGAAAGGAGAGCGAGCGCGTGAGAGAGAGGTTTATGGTTAATGGTATGAAGATCATGTAGAGAACTGAGGCGTGTTTCTTTATTTCATCGCATCTCTTCGCTTCTAATCATTTCCTGTATCTTTTAAAATCTGCTTTGGGAACGAGTCTCTCATGCCTCTTCACTACTGCTAGCCGTGTTTCTTCTTTAGCAGATAGAAACGTTTCTGCAAGTGTCAAGGCAGCAGAAGCCATTTTTCATGGCCGCATGTATACATCATTAGAATCGCACACGTCTGCCATTTCGTCACACGGCGATACAATCCATTTAATCGCAATGTGCCTGAAAAATGACTCTGGGATTTTTGCCTTTGCAGTAATAAGAAATCAATCCAATGGCCTACCGTTGTGATTTATACTGTTAGTGCTGTCAGAATGGGGTAAGAGATGCAAAATACTCATCCTTCATAACACGACCGAAGCGCATATCTGAGCAAAATCTCACCAGGCGCTAAGCTTCCACCCGATTGAGTACGGAGCATGTTGGGAGTAAGCGGTGCTAAATATGGTGCTTGTGTCCATAGCTGCGCTAACGGTGATCCGTCAGTGCCACGACCTAGTCTCTTGGGTCAAGAGGTTTCGTTCCTGGCTGTCTGCTAGTTACATCGCACTGATATTGTTTCTGATTTGATTTTTTATCATCATCAGCATCCAAGCAAGTCGTGAACAGCATGTTGCGGGAGCCGTCTTTAATTCCAGATGCAAAGCTATCCAGGCATGTGGAACAGGTAAATTCACCAGCTCGATCACTATTGCGCATTATCCGTATAACTAGTGACTAATGATGCAGCAAAGTTGTCCATGTAAAGCTGATGTCAGCAGTATGCGCCTTGTGATGTACATATGTGTTTGCACGTATGCACGTTAATTAACTCGACTAGCCATGAAGCCAGCGCCAGTAAATAATCCAGCGCCTCATATTTGCTAATAGCATCATGTAAGCGTCTGTACTGGTGCGTGGCAGGAAGTCGTATCCAACGTTCGCCTCCCTTACTGCTATATGTTTAACTGGCGCACAGAGGCCCGCCTTCCTGTCACCACGCCGCAATATTTCTTCTTCTTCTTTTTCAGTGCACCATAAATGACTGCTGTTATGGACCGCTGGTTGACTGCATCAAACAGTATCCTTTCCCATAAAATGTTAAGCTTAAAGTTGACGAGGAGCTATTCCTAGAGATGAGATGTGTCTAGCCTCACCTGAAGTTCTAAGCGGTATATTATTCTCTTACTCATTGTATCGCGTATATATCCTTTCACTAGGGTGGGCATGGACATGAGATGCAAACAGGAAGCAGCAAACACGCCACATTTTCCTGTTTCACAGGTTTAAAATCAAATCCCGTTTTATTAACTCTTTTGCTTTCCTTTCATCTCTTCCTCTTGTGTGTTTTATAAGCGATTTATCAGCACCTTGGAGAGTACTTGTCAGGTCACCATGATAGACCTTTGTCCTTCATCCTTCAGTCAGGACTGCTTTTGACTTTTAATTCTTTTACACACCACCTTCAAACACACTTGAGCTGTTTCTCACCGATTTTCTAAATCTAAATAAGTGCTACATGGCAAGTAAGGGATGAAGGGATGTGGTGGCTCAATGGTAAGGCTTCGGATCAGTGATCTGAGGGTCGGGGTTCGAATCTCGCACCAGGCAAGCTACCATCATTGGGTCCTTGAGAAAGGCCCTTAACCCCACCTGCTCCAGGGGCGCCGTTCATTCTGGCTGACCCTTCGCTCTGACCCCAGCTCTACAATAAGCTGGGATATGCGGAATTTGTATGCCGGGATGTGCGGAATCAAAGAATTTCACTGTATGATGTGCATGTGACCAATAAACTGAACTTGAACTTGAAGTTAGTACTGGGTCATCCACTTCTAGAACAGATGTTCATGAGCTGTTATGCTCTTTCAAAACACTAGACAATGCTGTTACTCTGAAATGCTGTATTCAGGAAGCTAAAGTGAAGACCGCATACTGTATAGCTCCTGTTTATTGACCCAGCTGAAATACTCTCCTATTGTTTTAATACGTCTAAAACATCTCGCTTTCCTTATGTTGATCCGTCTATGAAAACGGACATTAATGCTGGCATGGAATTAAAATCCACAACAGACAAGCAAACCTTCATCTAGGTGACGCCAGAAAGTGTGATCATAAATCGCATGAATGAGATACACAGCTTTACCGAGTGCTGTGTTTGTGAAAAGGGTCTTAAGTATGAGCATTAGGCTCGTTTTAATTTTCTTTAGAGTTTCCGTTTCAATTCTTTAGCCACATAATGGAATTATCCACTGTTCAATGACTGGAACTTGAGCGTAAACTGTTTAACGCACAGTAATACAGTTGGGATGTCCTTGTGAAATTGATGATGTCATCAGTAAGCACTTTGGGATGAAAGAGCCGTATACATGTCCATGTTAATGAATTTGGCTAGCCATGTATACTGATGCATAGCATTAAGTTTCATATAGTGTGTGCAAATAAATAAATAAGACAGCTTTACTGAGTAGCACATGGAAAGTGTCAGAGTTGAATATAAACTTTTAAAGTATTTTAGTAGTTACTGCGTGCAAAAACACAGCAATGAAAAAAGTTCAAGCTTTGGCAAAAGTGAGTAAAGAATCCCAGAACTCGACTAAGCATGGAGAACAAATTATTTATGAATATTGTGATTAACTTATTCTAAAAGTCACTTTGTAAACTGTATCAAGCATTTTTAAGGTTTCTGGTCAAGAAATCCAGCTGTATCCAAATTACATCATGTTCCTGCCGAGGTTTAGCTCTATTTCGCCTCATATATCAGCTTAGCAGCATGTAAAAAAGCCCCTTATAAACCGCAGCACATAGCAGTGTTTGGTCAACTGAGGGTCAAATTGCTTTTTCAAAGCAGTCAAAGTGTGCTCAAGTTTGACTGAAACCAGACCTAGTCCATCTCAGTCAGATACTTTAGTCCACACCAGAGTGCAATTGCTGTGGTCTTACCTGCCTAAAGAACTGCGCCGACGGTTGCAAAGCAGCAAGGTTCAATTCAAACCGACTTAAACGGTGCATATGTGAAAAGAACGCCTGTCAGACACGCTTTCACTTCATTTCCAATAGAGCGCTAGTGTGGTTTGATTGCAAAAAGAACACAATTCAGTTCTGACAACACGTGACCTGTTAGCTGACCTGGCAGAGGACAGAGCTTAAAGTGCTAGAGTTAGAATGTGTTTAAAAAAAAAAAAAAAAAAAAGTTGCAGGGTATAGTTGGCAATATCGCAATGTTTTAATAGTAATTTATTATAGTACATTATTCATCCATCCATTCATTCATTATCTAGGATTTATCCTGTTCAGGGTGGTGGGGGCGCTAGAGTTTATGCCAGTTAACTTACAGTGTGAGGCGGGGTACATCCTGTACAATCACCAGTTAATCGCAGGACTAACACTTAGAGACAGACAACCGTTCACACACACATTCACTCCTATGGACAATTTAGAGTAGCAAATTCACCTATGCCCATTCGCATGTGTTTGGAGGTGGGAGGAAACCGGAGTACCCGGGGAAAACCCGCGAAAGCATGGGGAGAACATGCAAACTCCACACAGAAACACCCTGGACGGGAATCGACCTTCTTGCTGTGAGGCAGGCGCGCTAACCAACTTGTCACCATGCCGCCTTTCTATTACATTGTTACAGTCTAAGATTTTTGTTTGAACCAGTACTTTTTAACTCAAATGCAAAATAAAATGATTATAGGAAGCAATTCAATATCATATTCAGACATGAAGATGCCCATTCATAAGTCTGAATACAGCTGCTTATCAGTGCAGCGATGCGGTTGGAATGATCAGAGGACAAGAGATGGACGTTTATGGGCAGTCAGAAATGGGTCGTCATCTAAATACTGCACCCATGAGACTATTTTGGGTGGGTCTGTGTTTGTGTGAGAGAGACAGTGACAGAGAGGTTATGAAGGAGGGAAGAGGCGTTGGTCAGTCTTCAGGCTGTTCAGAACCAGGCAGCTGGGCACCATGCTAGGCGTGTCTGTTCTTGGCCATTGAACCCTGTCCCACCCTGCCTACCATCATCGTCCTGCCTTTTTACCTCCTTTCACACCTCTCTCTCCAGCTTCATTCCTCATTCACATGCTTTTCCTTGGAGGGTTCATCAAACCAGCCCACTCGCTCTTCTTCTGGCGCTGCACCATGACGTCAGGGGACTTGCTCCAGTGGCTGCACCCAGACGTCCCCGTAATGACCCAGGCAGTCACTCATCTCAGTGGCATGTTTCTGCGGAACGGCCCACGAGCTCATTAAGCATGTCCCATGTATGAAATCAGACCTGATCGGAAAAATCCATCCGTCAACAACAAATATCAACAGCCTGAAGTGTGTACTACAATCCTGTCCTAGTTAATACACAGTGGCGTTTTCCAGACCCAGTGCACATCTGATATTAAAGTTTGTTGTGCAGGTTTTTTATTTTTATTTTTATAATTATTTTTTTTTTGCATTAAGTCAACTATTTAATGTGCTCTGGCACTTTTCATCATTTTCTAATGCAATTCCAGGTGATTGTGATCTTCATCGTAAGTATCGTTTAGTGGTTAGGGGAGTGGGGGGTGGGTGTGGGGGGGGACCTTCACACTCAATTCTATTGATTCTTAACTTTATTGCTGTTGCTATTCCCAAGCATCCATATTATATTAAAAAACACACACACAGACAATAGTAAACTCTTCTGTTGTTGCCACAGCAACACTGCTCAGTAACGTGGGCGTTTCCATAGCAACCTTGCATGCAGGTAAAATTGTCCCCATTTTACGAGTCACACTTTTGACAGGTTGCCTGATTTCCTCTTGCTCTTCATTTAAAGGTAAAACAGCGTGCATTAGTCGGCTGCATCAGTGGAAGCGTGTTTACTCACTTTAATTGCGTCAAAGCAGAGTAAAAGGCATTCTTTAATTAGAGTCTCAAATTACTTCCTGCTTTTCCTAAACTGTGCACCATCAGTGCTATTGGCCAGGAGCATGAAGAGATCTTGCGCGAGAAACTCCGAGAGAAAAACCTCTCCTTTTTAGGTAAGTTGTTTTCCACCACCGCCTCCCATTTCTTTTTATTTCTCAACAGCAATATTTGAAAGAATTTCTTGTTCATTTATTACCGCCGAATTAAAGCCACTGGGGGTTTTGGCCACTGATCTCTCCTTACTCTAATTTATCGTAAATGTACGCAAAGTACGTCGAATCTTCTTTATGTAACTGTTTTGCGCTTGTTTTATGGAATAGATTGTACCATAAATATAACCGACAGATGCATATTGACCTGCTCTCTCCCAACCCCTCCACAGCCTAAGCACCAGGATTGTGAGGTTGTGAGTAGTCAGGTGTGAAATTTCCTTTTGCTTTCCCATCTCAATACCGTACAGAAAAGCAAGCGGGCTTTTCGAATCCGTCTTTTTTCTGTCATTAAGAAGATATCATTTATTTGGGCCTCGAGTGCTGACCTTAGCTGAGTCGGCCACGAGGACTGTTCTAAAACTGTCAAAGTTTGGGGCACAGGGGTCACAGAGGCGGCCTCGCCCGGCTGATAAATGGATTGGAAATAAGCTCCCCAACACTGGGGATGGCCCATTAATTTTAATCAACGGTGATGTAAAAAGGCGATCGGCGCCGCATGACGGTGTCAACAGCCCGGCAGGTGTCGAGAGAAAACGAGAGGGAGCGAGTGAAAGACCACACAGCCCGGACCCCTCACAGCCCAAGACCTTCAGCCCTCTTCCCCCTCAGCCCATTAGTCGAGCTTGACTGAAGACGGAGAGGCCAGCCACTGGAATTGAATGACCTGGTCAGCCTGAGATTTAATGGAGAAATCAGGTGTTCCTCAAATAATGGTTCGAACCGCGCCAGGAGTCAAGGACAATGGCTGAGGCACGCGCGCACAAGGGTCATGCTTTCAGCCGCTATAATGCCAGCCATGTCCTTTCTGCTTTTTATGAAGCTTACCAGCTCAATGCTTTCCACCGCCAACCTGCCCTGATGGATTTTTGTGCGGAAATCAATGGCAGATGTAAAGTGTGATGTTTTCAGTGTGTGTAAAAAAGCCTGAGCTTTCTGGGCTGTCTTGTATTACAAACTTCCCAGGACGTCAAGCATAGAAATGAGTTAGTACTCGAAACAGTAGGTATAAGATGATGATGATGATGATGATGATGACGACGACGATGTGATTAATATTGTTGTCATTACTATTGCTGCGTTATTTTTAAATACACTCATTTCTACATTTCCAACTACACACAGTAGGTCAGTGATCTGGAAGCGAGTTCCAGACCTCATGCAGTTTTATCATTAGTGCCCGAATATGATAAAGGTCATTTTTGTCACTCTGTACACTTTTTTGTCGAATTTGATAAGTATGAGTTAAGTAATGGCCTGAAATGTTTTCTCTCAGATGAGAATCAGCTGCGGGCCAAAGGTTATGACAAGACCCCTGACATTATTCTAGAAGTCCCCATTGGTAAGTCTTCGGAGAATCAGTCAGAAAAGAATCACTTGGTCAGACAGCAGTGACTACTCTAGGCCCAGAGTTATATCACACACACACACACACACACACACACTATCCTAACTGTCAAGCCAACGTTAAAATAATGCCATTTCATGTCTTATTTTTGTTTTTGGCTTTGAATACAAACTATAAAAGCATCTTGTAAGAAAATACCACATGTCGCCTTAGGAGAAGCTTTTCTTCATGATGAAGTCAGATAGATTTACACATAGTGTCCGCATTCAAAATGCCACGCTAAACCGAATCCAGTGCACAGACAGGGTTTCGCTGACCAAGATTGATATCCCTTCTTTTAAACTCACAGCTGTTGAAGGCCATATTGTGCACTGGATTGAGAGCAAGGCCTCCTTTGGGGATGAGCAGAGTCATCACACTTATCTAAACGAGCAGTTCTGGAGTTACTGGAACAGGTAAGAAGCTCTTCAATAGTCCGTACGCCTTTACATCAAACAAACGTCTTTACATTTAGACTGCCTTATCCGACTTCCATTGATGTCTTTTTATTTATTTATTTATTTATTTTTTTAATCTAACTGATCAGTTGAGGGTTAAGGACATTGCTCAGGGGCCCAGCAGTGGCAGCGAGGTGGTGCTGGGAATCAAACCCATGATCTTCTGATCAGCAGTCCAACTCCTTAACCCCTTCCTACTTCCTTGTCACTCAAATTTTCAAATTCAGATTGTATTTATCACATTTAAAATTTATCACATACATGCAGTGAAATGTTTTTATTCCGCATATCCCAGCATATGAATTTGAACACTGGGGTCAGAGCG
>JAOUQX010000002.1:12475251-12485386 GCA_028566295.1 Liobagrus marginatus
AGATAGATAGATAGATAGATAGATAGATATAGATATATCTATATAAAATGTGAGTTTGTGTGTGTGTGTGTGTGTGTGTGTGTGTATATATATATGTGTGTGTGTGTGTGTGTGTGTGTGTGTGTGTGTGTGTATGAAAACCTGTTATCACTTTTCAGCCGTTTATGACAGGATGTCTGTTTTTATCCTCTTGTGCATTTTTGGCCTTAAAAATGCTACAGATCCCACAAACTCAACCGGATCAAATATTCCCATTTTGGAATCTTTTTTCATCGCTGCCGCATTTCTATCTATTTATTGTATGACTCATTTGCATTTTTCTTGTCGTCTTGCTTAAAACAAGGAAAGATGGATGTGTGCTCCAGCCTGCCCTTAGTTCTGCTTCAGGTTTCAGATCAGTCTCTTGCCTTGCCGTTTAAACACATCGAAGCTTGTAGCCACTGGTCAGAGCTTAATCAGAGACAGATGAGAACTCGAGCCATGACCTTTGATTTCTCTCATCCATTCAAGCTAATGTTTGATATCTGTCAGGTCAGCATAGTCTTTCTGTCACATCCACGGCATATGTTCTAATCAATTTAAAGTGTTCTACTCCTTCAGATGAATGCTATGAAGCTTCAAAGGCTCCGTAGTGGCCTTTGTTCTTTTCAGGGCCATAAAGCATGGCCGTAGTGCACCCCATGGGTTTGTACAGTAGGCAGAAGAGATCCACCCCTCTTGCTTTGCATGTCATAAATGTTTTTTTGTTAGCATGTGGACAGAACTATTGCTTTAACAAATCAAAAATGTCCATCTTTTGATATAAAAGTATTACTATTAATTCGTACGTAATATTCATTAATTATCTAGCGCTTTATCCTGTTCAGGGTCGTGGGGGCGCTGGAGTCTATCCCAGATAACTTAGGGTGTGAGGCGGGGTACATCCTGTACAATCAGCAGTTAATCACAGGTCTAACACTTGGAGACAGACAACCATTAACACACACACACACACACACACACACACTCGCTCCTATGGACAATTTAGAGTAGCCGATTCATCTATGCCCAATCACATGTGTTTGGAGGCGGGAGGAAACCGGAGTACCCGGGGAAAACCCGCTCAAGCACGGGGAGAACGTGCAAACTCCACACAGAACGACACTGAGCAGGAATCGAACCCATGACCTTCTTGCTGTGAGGCAAGGAATGCTAATCACTCTGCCACCGTGCCGCTGGCGCATATGTAATATACAGGGCAAATGAAATTATATGGGCTTCCTGTTGAAAAATTAAATATTTATTTATCAAAATTCGAACAAATGATTCAAAGGGATGTAGATTTTATAACCGATTTCACAATGGAAAGCTTCCCAAATGTCCAATATGCACACCATCTGTGCACTTTTATTTTAACTGTATTCGAGCACATTTTAACACATAAAATGCCTTTTCATTTCTAGTGAACATCATTCATCACCCTGAAAAAAATAAAAAACATTAAACTTAGTTTTTACACATTTTGTTCAAATTTGAGCTCATTCGAGCGAGAATTGACTATGGTTTCGGACTACACAATTTTGTCCATTGTTTCTTTTTTTGGGACACCGTGTATAAATATATAGTATCAATACTATATGGTCAGGTTTGTGGCCACCTTACCAGCACATCCACATAACGTTTGCCACAAAGTTGTAAGCACACAGTTGGCTAGCATTACTATAGTTTGTAGCTATAGTTTGTATTATTCCTTCACAGGGTCTAAGAGGCAAAACACCGTTCTAGCATGACAGTGCACCTGAGCTCCATGAAGACTTGGGGTGGAAGACCTCAACCTCACTTGAACACCTTTTGGAATGAACTAGAGCTGTATCTACATCCCATATCTTCTCACATTACAGCTTGAATTTGTCACTAATACTATTGAAGCTTAATCAACATCTAATGGAAAGCATTTTCAGGTGTGTGGTGTGTATTCGGGAGTAATAGGTGGAGACTAAATCTGGAATAGGATGTTCAAACACGCATATGGATTTGATGGTCAGGTGTCTCAGTACTTTTGTCTATCGAGTGCGCGATGATAATGTCGGCTATAATCAGTGAAAAAAATGATGCTGTCTGTTGAAAGCTGCATAACCCAACCTGCCAGTTTCACCCCGGCTGCGGTTAGCTGATTCCAGATCACTGTCCTGCCTGCCTACTTGCATTCTCTTTCTCTTTGGGGGTAATAAATATGAAAACGATTAACTTCCGATCGAGCTCACGACCTGCTCCAGGATCCTCGTTGTGCTTTTCTGCCTGCTAGCAAGCTGTCATAGCTCCGTTGTTTTGTCTTAATCCTCAATCATTCGTTTAAATCATATTGAATAACACGTTTCCTTGATTGCGTTTGGACTGACCAGGGCAAAAAAAAAAAAAACACGCATCTCACCTCATTTGGGTGATGGGGTTTAGCAGGCAGTGGAACTTGATCCACAGACCTGCTGGCAGTTTGCAGTCTCTCTCAAGTCTCCGTTAAAGGCCCAGAGAAGTGTGGTCAGAAAAGATGACCGCTTCTGTTTTTAGTACTCTTTGGTTTGAATCATAAAAAGGGATAAACCTCCTTGAATAATGATTGCAAAACATTTGGTCTTAGCTGCATGAGCGAAACCAAACACTATGGCTCGTATATCAGGATTTATTTTTTTCCCCAAGTCGCTTTGTATTTGATTCATGGGAAGCGTTCGGTAGAGGTTACCTGTGACCTATGTAAGCAATGAGGGGAATAAATGGCATCGCCTGCACGAATGTTTGTGCGACTGTTTGAAATATTAGCAACATTGTCAAATGTCATTTTGAATGAAAAAGACAAACATCAAGGCCATAGTTTTGAAGCGCTCGACAGAAAGGGGTCACGTAATTGCGATATTCAGTGTCATGTTTGGTCCGTTTGTCCAGTTTTTGAAGTCACCACGTGGAAAATTGTAGTCTCGCCTGGCCAAAAAAGGAAAAGAGGACCAATGAATGGGAAAACTCCTGAGAGGTCTTAATATGTTAAGTGTTGTAATCTCCCCGAAGCGCTCGGTCCCTTTTTCCTGTCGGCCCTCCTCTCAACTTCAACCTCCAACCCCTCCTCGCATGTATCACTGCAAGTGAAGGCAGGCCGTGGCGGCCCGACATGTACGCCTCAAAGCTCCAGGGCTTTCTTTTTCTCCGGAGGCCCTACAGCCGTATGTGGCCCCCACGTCTCTCACTCTTCTTTTTCTCCTCCTCGTCTCCTTTCCTAGACCTAAACACAGCCTCCTATCACCCATGCTCACATAATGACTGTTTTAGCAGTGCTGGAGGAGGGGGAATATACTTTGTTAATTGTGTTTGACAATCTGGCTTTAGTGATTTGGTCGTAGCTTGTCTTTAGTTATTACTCCGACTTCCTCCTGGCACAGATAAGGGCCGCCCACGTGAACACACCAAGGTGCACGCTGCTCCTTATCGCTCAGATTGATTTAAGGCAAACCCTCTGTGACAGAGGTCATTGCGCACTAAAGTTATCCATCACTGAGGCTTTTGATTTCTGCCCGTGTCTGCCTCCAGCGTGTCTCTGCCTAGGCTGGGCGCCGAGTACAGGGCAGGATGGGGACGTGTACATCAGAATAATTCGTAGTAATGTCCTGTGGGCCAATGACTAGCCCTAGGACTCTGATTTACAAGAGGATGCTTTCAGACGCTAGACCCCATCAACACTGAGTTTTATTACTAAACTTTTATAACGTCTGCCTTGTAGGTATTCAGATTTATTCGGCTGTAAATCAGTGTTCGCTTGACTAAACCACCTGTGATTGCCAGATCGTGGCAGTATGGAGACAGTTCGAACATGCCACATGAAATATTTTCCATATACACTTAACGAACTTTATTTTTTTCCACTTACATTTCTTTCTGTAAGTGGTAGTTAAAAATGTCAGCTCTGTCTACCTTGCATTCGTTTGTGATGTTCTTTTTGAAAATGGAAAACCAATAAATTTTTTTTGTTTGTTTGTTTCTCATGGACGACACTTTAACAGAAAATTAATTGTCGTCTACATGGAGTCACCACACAGTAAGGAATCATAGGAAGCAAATATTTAGGAATTAAAAATGGTTAATTCCGTGCATTTCAGTACTGAGTTTAAAGTACAAGTTGGCTAGGCTACAACCAATTCGGAACTGTTCTCTCTCTCTCCCTCTCAATTCAGTTCAATTCAATTCAATAAGCTTTATTAGCATGACCATATATGTGTACAGTATTGCTAAAGCATTACAGTAAAGAGATAAACAACAAGATTATAAAAATTTTTTAAAAATAAATAATAAATAAAATAAAAATAAATAAATAAATAAAATATATTACAATAAACAAACATTATATACATACAATATACTCTCTCTCTCGCTCTCTCTCTCTCTCGCTCTCTCTCTCTCTGTTTATTTAGTTTTCATTAAAGATGTGATCAAATTGGCCAGTCATATATAAAACGAAATTTTGCGTTGCTTGATCCTTCATAAACTGCATTATCTGAAATCCAGATCTCTTTTTTTCCTTTTAAGTCACTTTGTTAGTACCCAGCCGTTACCTACACCCTTTAGCTATGAAAAAAAAAAAAAAAAAAGCCCCGATGATTGATATAAGCAGGACATCAGGCACGACCACGGTCTGTAATTTAGCCTATTCTTGCTACTAGCTACTTGGTATAATTGCTGATACACATCTGGGTCACTTTTCAGATTGTTCATTAATTCTAGGGCTTAAATGAATCTGACATGACATGATGGGGAAACAAGCAAAGATGAAACGTGCGAGCTGGAAATGTTTATCATTTGAAATTTGTTTCATTTTAGTGCCAAAAAAAAAAGATTTGAACCATTTGTTTGGGTTTTTAATTTTAAAAGCAAACAGATGAATATAATACAAATGTTATTGTTGTACCCCAAATTTTAACGGTATTCTTTTGGGGTATTTATTAATACAAATGCTGTCAGTCGTTTACTGTCATTTTAGATGATCGGTTTGGTTTATTTACTAAATGTATCATTTTTTTAATTTATTATTATTTTTTTTTAGATTGTTTTGTTGATGTTTGGTTCTCGTTGTTGTTTACTTTTCCCCCCTTAGACTGACTTAAGTTTTTTTTAAATGGCCTTAGAACTAAAATGTGCTCGGCAAATGGATTTGAGTAAACCAGCTTTTTATTTGTAAGCAAATGCTTCCTGTATGGTTTGAAACAGTAGCTGTTGATGAAACAGAGTTGGCACTGCAGTATCATCTGGCTTCTAACTCCTCAGCATCTTAAGAGTGGCTTAAGTAGTTACACTTCAGCCCGTAATCAAAACTATGTCAGGTTGCCGGAAAACCCTGGATTTATACCCCGAATACCTACTTAATACGAGGCTTGCTTCAAATATTTTTATGGCGCTCTCCTCATATTATGTTGATCTATTTCTTTTCGAGCCCTCCTCTGAATCGCGTCGCATCCCATTACACAAATTTGGATACGCTAAATTACCGAGGAAGGTGCTTATACGGAATCCGTTAGAGGCCCCCTCCTTTTAACAGTTTGCTCTGGGTTCGCTTGTATGGGGGAAATGTAGCTCTTTAACTCTTGGAAGTTGTCTTGAATTTTCTCCCGTCGGAAGATGATGTGGTTTTGCAATTCAAATATTTGCACCCTCTCCTTTCCGAACGCAAAGCCGCTTTGAAGCTGGGAAGTTCTCTCATCACCAATGACAGTGCGAGTGTGCAGCGTGACAGCACACCAGGCAGCGCCGCTCTCCTTCTACCGCATATTTTAAGCGCTGCGGAAACGCCGAATCAAAAATGTATGCAAATGTCTGCATGTTTTGCATGCGGATATTTGCGATTCGTGCGCTCGCCTATTCAGGTGGCGCCTGCGCAGATCAACAGCATTAATCAAGCCTAGTTAATATGGCCAGTACTATCTGCTCATAAACAAACACTCAGTCAAGCGCTGAAGTTTCAACAGTTTCTGCTAATGAAAGAACCGGCTACTTTGTTTTTTAACGGGTGTTTAAAATGCGCCCATGGAGCGAGTCTGTTCGGAGGTGTCATGAGCTGAAGGACTCTTCATTCCACTGCTAATTAAGCTTCTTCCACTTCGGTCACTATAACACAGACAATAGGCTTCCCTTTTTTTTTTTTTTTTTAAACCTGTTCTGCTGAAGTGGCTCTTCATTCATTACCACACAAAAACAACCCCCTTCTCTCAATGCCTTGGAGAGCCGGCAAATCACCTCTTCCTTTCCGTTATCTTTTTTTTTCTCACTCTCTCTTCTTTCTCTCCATACGAATGCGTCAATTTCTATAGTCTCCAATCTGTCCATAGAAATCGGAAATTCCTGTGGACGTTTTTAGAACCACGAACACGTACTACGCCACACATTAACCTCATATCTAACCCTGCGGAAGCTATTACTGGCCCTCTCCGAACGTAAAGAATGTATAAGATAATTAAGATATGTCATTGCAACCAGAACCTCCTGTTCTGCAAAGTCTATAATTTCATCCTTTTTTTTTTTTTTTTTTTTTTTTCTACTTCCTCTATTCTTTTCTCTTTTTTTTTTTGTCTCTCAACAGCAATTAATCTCATTTTTAGTACAATTTCCACCCCACTCCTGAAGTCAGGCAGAATCCCCTGTTTTGTTCCTATTTGGCTTGGTTCCTGTGCATAGTCATTAAAGGTCCAATTAATGTCACCCTTTAGCTGAAGAGTGCTCATTTTTATTGGGGAGCTGACAGTCACCGCCGAGAGTGCCGCAGTGTAATATGCATTAATTGCCCCGTAACACTGGTAATTACCAGTTCTTCAAGCCTCTCAGTAAACTGTCATGCCCAGACAAGACTGCTTTGAAATAGATTACTCATTAGGGAGACCTGCCCTGTTTTCCAATGGGGCTCACTGTGTTGGCACAAAAAAATTATTCTGGTGCTGAACAAATAGTTGCCAAAAGCAATTTCCTATTACAACTTTCCTGTGATGGGCCTTCTTCATTTTTTCCTGTTCCGTCCCCCTTTTCCCCCCCCCCCCTCTTCTTTTCACTGTCTAACTCGTCACTTGGGGTGGAGGTCAAGAGCGGAGACAGGGGTCCACCGTGGATCTGTCCCTCCTCCTATAATTGTCAGTGACACGCATAACACCGGCGCTCACCGGGCACCTGCTTCAGAGGGCTTTCACAGCCAAGACCAGCGCTCACTCACTGTTCTTCAGTTACCTCGAGACCTCCTGTTCTTATCTTTACTTTGGCAATTTGGTTACGCAAACACAGCCCAGTTTGCCGTGTCAGTAAAACGCTTGCTTCTGCTGCTTTAAATGGGTTCGAATTTGAATGAGAATTGATCATCCATTGGTTTTGAGCGTGAATGTTTTTCGCGGTGATGGATCAGCGGCGTGTGTGAGGCCGTCAATAACGAGCGTGTGTAAATAAAAAAAAATATATAAAAATCGTTACGCACGTGTGAAATGAGATACGGTATGTTTCATTAATTGTTTATTCATTTCTTTTGTATTTTACGCCAATTAAAGAAGAATTTGAGAACGGTTATCCAGTCATATCAATCATTTATGTTTTATTTTTTTTATTTATTCTATTTCCGACTTTAGAACTAGTTAGCAAATGTTCCAAAACTTTTTTTCCTTTTCTGTACATGAATTATAAATATAGCAATAAATAAATTACATATTTATAAAGCCATCTTGGATCACAATCTTCTTCTCCACCATCAATGATACAGAAAATACCCTATCTTGTTCTCTCTCACACACACACACATACACACACACACACACAGACATGCACACACTTACACACAGTGTCACCTGCATTTGTTTTATGTCCCTTATAGCACCTGCTTCAGGCAATCTGGTCCCACTCCCTTTAAATGAATTTTGTCACAGCCTTTCACATTCTCACTGGGCGATGTGCTAATGAAAGGAGATGGTACAATTTGAAGTGACCAGGTAGCACAAAGCACTGCACAGCTGAGCATGCTGGGACATAGGGAGACAAAGGAGAAGGCATGTACTTTGTCATTGATAAACCCATTACCCTTCTCATTAATACACACACACCTCTTCTACTCAATACGGTGCTTAGCCAATCGTGTGTGTGTGTGTGTGTGTTTGCATTGGCCAAGCACTTATCAAATTGTTTATGACGTGACTAATTAGGCTAATTGAAGACATTAGGATTACCTGTCAGCTATGTGTATCCAAACTCCACGTCTGGCTGACGACTAGTGACAAGCGAGAGACCCCGTAGCATCAGTCATGATGGCATTTTCCCAAGCCATAATAAGGACAATGGGGGCCTGCTCTAATTTGACGTGGACATGCTTCTCAGGAAGAAGGGTCTGGCTAAATTGAGTGTTGTGGTGGTGTGTGAGATGAGGAGAGGTCAGGACTGTGTAGGGTCTGGCTAATGGAGTCCCCTTTGGCATTCTGATGGAGAGATGAGGCAATTTGCAGCGAAAAGTGTGGGCTGTTGGCTTTTTTTTTTTTTTTTCTCTCTTTCAAGTCATCCAAAGGAGAAAAATGACCAAAGGCTGCAGATCTTCCACCCCTTATAAAGCATGAGACAATAGGGAGAAATAAAGCAGCTTGTTTTGTGTCGTACTGTTTTCTTCAATGCTCCATTTATATACTTAGAAAATTCTTATCCTTTTATCCCATTCTGTTAAACCCATTTTTAGCCAGGATCATATCTTTGCTCATATCTTTCATTTTGTCAATGCTCAATTTTGTTGTACTATAGTCATGTTTCAGTCTCACAACAGAGACTATCGCTTACTTTTCTATAAAAGTGTGGCTTGGACAGTCGTTCCAGTGTGTGTGTGTGTTTGTGTGTGTGTGTATGTATATTTATATATGTATGTGTACACATGTGTGTGTGTGTACATATATGTATATGTGTGTGTGTGTATATATATGTATGTGTATGTATGTATGTATGTATATATATATACACACACACACACACACACACACACACACACATAATAAAAGGCACATAATACATAGCTGTGAAGGTTCCTATTATTTTTTTATTTTTTTTATTGTTGGAGAAAAAGAAAGCGGCTGGTTAGGAAATGTCTGTTTATAGCTTCTATAACATGAGCAGCTGTAAACCGTGATAACAGGAACTAGTGATAGCAGTAGTTAACCCGATTTTGCACTTACTCCACTATTTTAAATTTAAATATGAGTTACACTTCATGAGATTCGGATCATTAAAAATGTTAAAAACGACTGGCAATTCGGTGTGGTATAGGAGCATATGCACAACTGGAGCTGTAAATTATAGGAAGATCACACTATTCAGGCAGGATTATTTTTATATAATAAAATATACTAATATTCCTCTTTTTTAAACTGCAAGCCAATTCAGTGGCCTTCAGCAAAATTACAGCAAGCTACTAGTAGGTGCATTTGACTTGGCTGTGTCTCGGTTGACTGAGCACCTGTAAAGCAGCACGTGATGCTGACTGTAGTCTGAGCTTGTTGCCTACTACTGTGCTTTAGGTTTAAGCTTTGGGTTAGCATCCCTGAGCCTCTTTTTCCTTCAGCGAAAGAGTCGTAGTTTAGAGTAACATGGTGTCATCCACATATCAGTGCTATCAGATGAGGGCGTCCTTCTGTTTGTTTCCTTTAGAAAACAGGGTTAAACTGTCAGCATGATAGTCCATAAGCTCAGTGCCCTAGTTGCCCCTCTACACACACACACACACACACATATTCAGCCCCCTACTTCTCCGAAAGAGTGAAAATCAATACCACATTGCCTGAGGACCAGTGTTTGGCGTCAGTCTGACCCCGGCACGTTACCCTTTCGTTCTACCATTACATGTTTCGGAATATTTAACTTCCAGTTTGATCCCCTGGCTAATTAGTGTGGCCAGTCCACATGCAGGAGCCCGTGCAGTGTTTTTTAAAGCCGCATGGTGCTGTGAGTGAGAGGAGCTGAAGCTCTGGTCACTGGCCTCTTGCTCATGTTTTGTTTGCTTTGTAAATTCTTTAAAACGACAACGAAATTTGATTTGTGCTGCCAATCATCAAAGAAAACGCTGCCAACTGCGGTGTGCAACAGATATCATACCACACATGGAGTGGAGCAGTGACTATATATA
>JAOUQX010000002.1:12485486-12495985 GCA_028566295.1 Liobagrus marginatus
ACACACACACACACACACACACATATATATACACATATACTGTATATATAGATATCGATAGATATAGATAGATAAACTGATAGATAGAGTAAATACTTATTAAAATGATTTAATTTGTCAATTAATTTTATAGTCATATAATAAAATTACGCCAATGGTTTGTTTACTTAAATAGTTTACAATTTCATGTTCTACAGTAGTTTTCATTTTGGAATGTCTGGAAATTCAAGGGATTCCTTTCCAAACCTGGATAAGAAGAATGGAATAAAAATCAAAAAGATATATATATATATATTTACATGTACACACACATTTTTATTTTTCATTAATCAAAATTTGGGCAGTATCGTAACTCATGTTCTACATTTTTCCACTGCTTTTGGTAATTTTTCATACATTTTCATTTTGATGTTTGCATGATAACCATAACATATATCTTTAAACTTAAAAAAAAAAAAAAAAAAGTAAGAATTAATTTGCTTACATCCTAAATATAGTTTTCCAAATAGCCAATAATGTTTTAAATGGTTTTATTTTCACATAAACCAAGGATGAAAAAAAAATCTTAATATCAAATCTGTAGTCATTGAAGGTTTGAAATATTTTTTCAAGTAAAGAACAAGGATCCCAGTGCAGTGACTTGAAATATTTTATTAGCTGGTGCTGTTGCTTTATTGCCTGAATCTTTTTTAACCAGTTTCTCGGTGAGTGTGTGTTTGTGTGTGTTGGTGCACTGCATCTCTATACCACCCACAAACTGTTTGGTCCCACGCCAAGCCAACTGGTTAGTGATGAAGTTAAATGACACCGTGGCCCTTGTATGTCCCCTTGGGGCTAAAATTACCCTTAAGAATGTAAACATGGCGCTAAGTTAGCACACAGATTTCTCTCCTAAATCCACTCTGCGCAGTACGGGGGCAGAACTAAACCCTAATTTTGACCTCGGTCTACCTCGGTTCACCCTTGATGGCCCAGTGTGATTATTATTGTTTGTCAGTGAACAACAAATTTAAGTCATGTTTGTCTGCCAGTGAAAAATCATTCTCTTTCTTTGCGCATTTCTCTCTGGCCTTGACGAGAGTGACTGGAGTTACAATTCATTACAGCTGCTGAATAGCTGTGAGCAATATAGGCTGAAGGTAAAGTTCAGATGCTGTGCTGCTGACATGTTGATTTAGAGGCGGTAACACCACTGCGCACCTCCAAAGGTGGCAATTTGGATGAATGCCAGGTCTGTTTTCACACGGGCAGTCTTCATGCTGCCTGCACTTATTTTTAGGGGGTCTTTATCTTTCTCGTGATTTTTTTACACGTTGGGTGTCAGGCAACTTTCCTACCTATTCATAAGAAACAGTCATTTATCTGTCCTCCTTCATTTTAACCATGCTGATTGAATATCTGGAAAACTGAAGTAGTCATTTACAACCAGCTAAAGAGGCAGTTTTGAAAGAATAAATAAAACATAAATTTAGCCATTCTGAAGAGTAGCATTCGAAGTCTCCTTCACCCGCGTGCGTTTGTGTGCGCGCGCGTGTGCCATCAGGTTACCCAAGACGTTAAACACCAGAACCGTACCCTGCAGTCTGAGAGACGGAGACTTGTTTATCTGAACAAAACACGTCTCCTACAGGTCTCTACGCTCCAGAGAGGCTGGACACTGCAGCACATAGGCGCCTCGGTCGACCCAGTCACACCCGGCTTAGGTTACACTCCAAACTGTTGTTGATTACCAGCGTGGCTGCAGAGGGGCTCATCATAAATTGGAAACACATTAGCAGGCATGGTTAAGGGCAGGATTAGGACATGTCTTGTGGCCAGGCCTTTTAAAAAAAAAATTGAAGGATTTGCTTCTTTCCCTCAAGAGAGCTTTGCTAATTATTGACGAGCTACTGGGAGTTAAGAATAACAGGTTAAAGGAACACGTATCCCCTTGACACGGTCACAAAAGTCCCACTGGTGCTCATCATCATGCTAACGTCTACCTTGTCGTGTTACAGGGAGACTCGTTAATCATTAGACCATGAGATCATCTGCTAATTAGCACCAGAGGCAGTTCTTGCTGTCCTCATAGACCGGCATCTTTGTTTTCGCCACTGATGGGTTTCTTGATTGTAGTAAATTAAGCGCATACTCACTTAAGATAATATACAAAGTAGGCTAATATTCACTGCTTAAACTGTTTTGGTTGATTTGGATTGGGACCGTCTGATTACCCTGGTCAGATTAGCTATAAATCCAGCGCTAATCGTGGAACCCCTCAACACTGGACATCAGTCCATCACAGGACACCACATGATCACGGTTACCCAGTCATTCACAGCAAGGGGCAAGTAACCAATCCAGGTACCATGATGTTTTCTGGGCAGTGGAAGAAAGCTGGAGAACCCAATAAAAACCGATAAAGTATAAAAATGAGGCGGAAAAGCTACGCCCTGCACCGTCATTCCATTTACATTAATAGCATATGACAGATGCTCTTCTCCAGATAGACTTGTGTATTATTTATACAACTGAGGGTTAAGGCCTCTCAACAAGGTCTTGGATTCTAACCCACCACACTTCAATCAGCAGCCCAATACCTTAACCACTGAGCTACCATTTGCCCATCCTACAGCATACCTTTGTATTTAAAAACATTATTGCTGGGAATCTGTTCTAAAGACCTCTAGGTCTTTTTGCATGAGGCAATGTCCCATTATAGTGATGCAGAACAGACCACACTTAAACTAAGGTCAAGCGACCCTTGATCTGGAAAGAGAAAAAGGAGAGAGAATAACTCCGTCTCTATGTTAGCCCAATCTCCATCTATGTGAGTAACTGAAAAGTGGCCGAGTTGCTCCTGCTGTCAGATCTGCACATGTTCTCTAACGCTTTTATCAGAAAATTGCGATGCCGGGCGCTCTGAACACGTCATAGGCCGGTCTGCTGGTTGTTTGTTTTTGCGGTGTGGCTAAAGCAGGCAAGGATGTGTCCGAGTGAGTCAGAGCGTGACACTGCAGATCTAAGCTGTGTATTTCACGGCAGCACGGTTTTCAAAGACAAACAACCGCCTCCCAACATGGAGGGGGAAAAAAAAAAGCATCTGTGGCTTTTCATCTACAGTTTCATTTCTGCGTTTCATTCTAACCAAAACCAAATGCATAGGAGGGACAGCATTACGTCTCCTTTTTCTCTATTTTTAGACAGCTCAATCAGATCCTGCTGATTGTTGACCCTTTGACATTGACCAATGTCTTCCTTGCTTTTCACCCTGTCATTTCAAAGGAAATTAAGTGCCTAAAAGTGGAAGTACCATCTCCTTAGTCATTATCGCAGACAGGCCAGGCGTTTATTGGATCTCACCTCACCAGTAGCACGCTGGTCATTAATACATGAGCGAGGATAATGAGAGCCGTGTGCGGTTTTACACAATTATAGCCGCATGCCGGATGAGGGTGAGGGTCTTGTACGTTTTTGCATTAATGAGGTTATCAATATGTGTGACGGGCAGAGCCTTTGGCTGGTGCTGGCATGGTCAGTGGTTGAACCAGAGCCAACGCTAAAGACAGCTCTTGTCCTAAAGGTTGTGAAGGTGAACATGGTTTGCTGATAAAATGCCTTTTTAAGGCCCTCTTTTTAATCTTCCCCCTTGTATTGACAAGCCATGTCCGTGGGTGTAAATTTCACCTACACTCTTCCATCAACCAAGGAGCAAGTAGGGGCATCTGCGTCACATCGAGTTTTGAAAGCTCATTGACGTGGGCAGAAAGCGGACATAAAAACGTCTTCCAAAATTACACCTATACAAGCACGAGACTCTTTTTATGGCTGCGTGTTCCCACTTAATTACTTTGCTGGTCTCTGGGGCTCATTTGAAGGCTGAGCATAGCCCATCACAACCTTGTGGGATACCTAAGAGACCTGAAAGAATCGAACGCTTCCAGCACAATAAGTTTGTCTTTAGCTTGGTGGATGTTAATGGCAGGCTGTTTGGCTATTTGTGATATTTATGAAGAGTGGACCAGCACACAATTCTTGTTTACCGCCTGCACTGTTCTGTCCAAGCAAGGCCATACCTCTTCAAATATCCTGTTTGTGTGGAAGCATTTTTGTTATCACTAGGCTGCTGTATCCAGGGCCCCAGGCTCGTCGAATAAAACATGCGAGACGGAGGTTCTGTGCTGATATCGCCTTGCTTGCAGCCTTGAGTCAGCCCCCCGCCCCTATCACCCAGTTCAAGCCCTATAAATAAACACCAATTAATCACTAGCCGAAAGCCAGGCCAGGCCAAAGCTGTGACAGCACAAACCCTGTCTCTCTCTCTCTCTCTCTCTCTCTCACTCTCTCTCCCTCTCCTCCGCTCTCTTTTATATTCATACTTTGTCACCGCGGTTAGTGATACAGGTTGGCAGTGCAACATAAAAAGTACAGATTCAGTGTAATGAGTGTCAGCACTTTGCCAGATGCATGGAATTTGTATCAAATGTGTATTTCTACCGTGCATTTTGCCTTAAATCTTTCTTCATTGTTTGTGTCAGCAAAATTAGTCGACAACCTTTTGGCATTTTAAAGACGACCTAAGAATTTGTTGGGTGGTACCTTTTTAGTGTTGTGTAACATTTAAAAATAAATGTAAACTAGAACCATGGCCTCGTAATTTCACTTCACGCCAAGAAATGTAAGGCGTTTGGTTCAGGCCTTAGGTGCGTTTATGATGAAAAGGTATTCTATAGCACATGCTAAACGGTGCTGTGGTGATCTGAAGACAACACCATGGAGGGCTGTAATTAGTAATTTAATTACGCTGCGATTACACGTGTGCATTGAGAAAGGAGGGGGAGGGGGGGGGGTCTGCCCTAATGGCGGCTTACTCTCTCAGCACCTCCATTTGGGTTTTTGTTCTTAAGTGCTGTGCTCTCATTAAGCTGCCGTTTTAACCAGCATGGCACCTGCTTCAAAATCAAATGCAGACCGCTCGTTACGGCTAATGGTAGTGTGTCTGCCAGCAGCGCTCTCCACGGCATCCCACTTACTCCGCCCGCCAAAGCTAGCACGCTCCAAATTAGCTACATTTCACAAACAATTTCACCAACTCGTTACGCAGTTAGTTGTTTATTGGAAGATGACCGACTTTCCCGGCACGTCACGGGTGCCAGCTTGGTGATGAAGCACTGGCCCGTGTAATCGGCCACAATTATGATCTGGGCCTTGTGTCATTTGCCACATTTCATTGCCTTTCTAAAGCCTTTCGTTGTTGTTGTTTTGTTTTTTTTATTGTGGTAAGCCTGTTTCCTTAACCTGAGACCCATGTTGTTTGCCCTTCACCTCCTCCAGTTCCACTGCCAACAACCGAGCCGTTGTATCGCCGGTTTTGTAGCTTTGTGATTTATTACAAGGTCCCCATGTTATGGAGTTTTATTAATTCTAAAGAGAATTCAAACTCCATTCATTTTCCCATGGTGCAGCAGACTTGGTGACACCGTTCCCCCAGTATTTATAATTTTGCTTCTTTCAATTTGGGCCTGGATGCCCCTGACACCCAGGGATATGATGTATCGTACACTTGTGCCTTATCTGTTGATGTACAATTTTAACCTTTCAGAAGCTTGCGTTCCCTTCTCATTACAACCTCCTTGTGTTTTTTTCTTCCCCCTGTTGCACCCCCTGTCTTGCTGGCTGTTTAGGAGCAATACGCACTGATGCTTAATAAAAGTCTGTCTTAACCTTGCTCCAAAGTTATCTAATGTAAATGTTTAGATTTGGTTTCTATAACATTACCATAAAAAGAATGGTCATCCATACAGAAATGAAAAGGAACATGGGGCTCTTAAAGAATAGGGAGGGGAAACGGGGTTGGGAAAGGGGGGGAAAAACTTGCCCCATAGACTGCTCTACTGAATGGCTTAGCTATGTATGACTTTGTGGTGAACTTGCAGTGCATCTGGGCTCGCTCTCTCTCCCAGGCTGTTAGTTTTGGCGTGTTTGCTCAGAGATACTGAACTGTAAATCATAGCCTGTAAAACAGGGAACACCAGTCCTCCATCGCATGTACTTGCTTTTCTTCGTACTGAAGCCTCTACACTTCTGCTGGGGTTTGAGGTTATTTACAGAGTTCCGTTGCCCCGACTTGTCCGATGCAGGTCAAACAGCTCGTTATTTATAGATATAGTTAGAAGTAACCGTCGGAAACAAAGGGATGAGAGTGTGACTGATGAAAGTTGTAATAACGGTAGGCCGGGTGATGATGGCGGCGTGTGAGAGCTAAATGCAGCAATAGTGCATCTAATCATGTGTCTGATGTTGACTGAGACAGCAGGATTTTCGCTGATGGCATGATGGATCGCAGCGGGGACGTTATGAACTGTTCCTCAGGGTTTAGCTTCCTGTAGTGCCGCATTGCCTGTCAGGTTGCTTCCTGTTTGCCTCAGTAGGGACATCGAAGGCCCATTTATTATCTCTAGGCAGTCGGTTTCACTAAATAATCTGAATTCATGTGCATCTCGGCACTTGCCTAAAAAAAGAATCATAACTCTGACACGACTTTGTCTGAATCTCCATTCCAAAATACCACCCGGAATTATTTATACTACTGCAAAAAGAAAAAGTGTACGATATGTGAAATAACAAAGTACTGTTTTGGAAACAAGGTATGATGACGCGTTTAATTTCTGAGCAGAATTTCGGTATATAAAGCGACTCGCAAAACACAAAAAAAATGTCAAACTGGAATGAGAAATAGTTCAGTGTGAAAAAAGAAAACGGTATCTGAAAACTGTCCGATTTACTCAGCAAGCCAGTGAGTGATGTTATTTATAACTCTCCAGAAGTGCAACGTGAGCCAAGCCAAAATGGCTGTACTTTAAGTGTCCATGTGAATGAAACAGCTGGATTGGACTGCAACCGCTCTGACAGATGCACGATTAGAGCATGACTGCTCCCGCCATTGTGGCTTCAGTGCGATGCTCACTGTGAGCTTTCTGTCTGAAGCACTAATCTCCAGCGTTGTTCTTCTCCAGAATTATTAGTGTTGAAGTTCCACTGTAAAGGTACCCCGCTTATGTATCGTCTGCTGATCTTATCGGATGACAGCTTTTGTTTTATGCCTCTTAATCATGTTTCCTAATGGGTGGATCAAGAACGATTCTGCCATTTTCTCCCCCCATCACATGTGGTTTTTCATCATTTGACTAAATAAGCCTAAAAAATCCATTTGGAATTTTTTCCTTTTAAAGCAGCTATTGTTGTTGGATGCAATTTTGAACGGATATCTTATTTTATTTTTTTTATTTTTTTTCTTGCAGGTTTGGCCCGGGGCTGGTTATCTACTGGTATGGCTTTATAGCAGAGCTGGACTGCCAGCGGGACCGAGGGATCCTTCTCAAAGACAGTTTTCCCTCAGACATGGTGACTCTATGCCCCAGCGCTGACGCTATAGCTTAGGGTGACACCGAGGCTAAGGGAGTGGGGGGTCACAGGGCATTTGCTGGTGGAGACGTGAATCCGGAAGTAATTTAGTTTTCCTGCTGCGTGCAAATACTGGTAAACATCTGCCCTGAACTCCAGCTGAACTCCCAGAGATCATGTTTTGAATCGTACTCCTGTGCAAAAATCACGCCAGGGAGCCTGGAGTCCTGGACTGGACCTGGACCTCCTGGTCCTTCAGGAAGGAGGAGACCTCTTATCACAACCCTTTTCCTCGTCATTCTGCCCCAACACAAACCCATGAGGCCAGACAGAGGTCATCCCCATTATCAGCTTTTATGTTCTTCACTTGCTTTCTCTGTCTCTGATAAGGGTGTGGTCCTTTTTGGAACTGTTTGTTGACCTTTCCTTACCTGTTTTTTGAGCTCGTTTCACCGGTGTTCAAGTATTACTATTGTAGCTTTCTGTTTATATTTCCGACATAAACTTGCCTTAAAAAATGAATAAAATCAAATAACCCTACGTAATATTTTTCTTATAGTACTATGTGGAACGAGAGAAAATCTGGTTAGGTTTATCAAGCAAGAGATCATATTGTTAGAGAAAAAATTATGTATTTATTAAAAAAAAAATCTTTATGAAAATTATTTAAATTAGAATTATATTGAAAATTAAGTAAAAATGATATTAAAATTAAGTGTTATAAAAAATATATATATATTTTTTTAAACAGTTTTAGACTGTGGGGGAACTCATGTTGGCGTTCCAGAAGATTCTTTCTGCCTGCTGTCTGTATGAAGGACGAGAGAGGGCCCTCTGAGCTGCAGTACCATGGTGAGATATGAGCGAGATCAAGAGCTTCCCCTCTCTCTCCCTGTACTCAGTGTTAATCAGGCCCAGACCTGCTCTGACCTGCTTCTCTTGGGGAGGAGTGCGGCGGAGCTTTACCCATCCCTGACCTCTCTCTCTTTCTCTCTCCCTCCTTCACCCAATCCGCCCGTCAGAACTTACAGCACTCCTCCAGTCTGTGTGGACTTCACCTCTCTACTTTTCAATGGCAATAAAGTGTTACATGATTTGTTACCCTTAAACCTCTAACCCTATAGCCGCCCCCACTTCGTTTAGGCCTGAAGCACCAAGGGTCAGAGAAGGGTCACGGGGCGGCCATGATTTCCTCTGTTGGGCCCATTCCTCCAAACGGTACAAAACAACGGCCCCCCAGTGTCCAGTTAACGGAGCCTTATTGCACAGCTATGGAATGCTTAGACATCACTTTACAACTCCTTTTGGACACAAAAAGCCAGCATTTTAAACAGGGAGCAAAATGCAGCGTGAAATAAAGACGAAGGGGGGAAAAAATAGTAAACAGCAGATTCTGTTCCTCCCAGCTTTCAAGGCTTCCTGCTATTGTTTTTCAAGATGGCTGTTGCACAAAAGAGGAGCCTGGGTCAACCTCTATAAATTAGTTTCTGCATACAATGCTAACCAAATAGTGCTTTTTTTTTACCGTCACTACAAAGGAAGGTCAGAGATGAGACAAGGGTGCTGAGATTTCCATGATGCAATTGCAGGTTTCCAAATAAATGATAAAGTACACCATGTCTTTATTTCGGGGTTTTTCCTAGGCTGTCTCCACACTCCAGTTTTAGATTCATTGTTCTTGTCACAACATTCTCCCGGTTAAAGCGCTCTCCAAATAAGGCCTGCCTCATTGTTGTTGTTTGTGTCTTTTACAGGTTTGTGTCTAAGTAACTAGCATGCTTGTATATCATATTAATCAAGAATGGGCATTGTGTGAGATATTTAAAAAGGTCATTAGCATTATAACCACGACAGTCGTTTATTTAATTGTTGGTTGTCTTTTATAGTATTTTAAGAGATGTGCACTTCATATTCCGTAAATGTAAACCTCAAGACCGTCTCATCAAATGCAAGTCCGTGCCGGCAAGAAGCCAAAGAAAGGCCATCCAGGATTGCGCCTGGTTATTAATGTGGGAGAGACGCTCATGGCATGCTCTCTCCATTACCGACTCTGGCCCAGCATGGAGACCGCTCAGCACCGCAGACTGGCCAAGACTCGATGGAAAGCATGCTCGAGACGGACACTAACTACGCGTATTTCTTTCTGACTTTATTTGTTTAAAAAGTGGATGTGTCACATGTATCATGACACCGCATGCTTAATGCGCCATCAACAGAATTAAAACGGACTGCTGGCAAAAAAAAAAACTTCAGCAATAAAAACAAAATCCGTTTTCTTTACAGACTGTTATACATATATCCTGTTATCCTCAGCTGTGTAGTTGTGCTCAGGAGGATCTATTCATTCTACAACTGGTGCAGTTTGATAAAAGCAGTAAAGGTTTGGATGTGAAAATGGAGCTTAGTTTTACGGGGAAAAAATGGGTAAAGTACAGCATTTAAAAAAAAAACAGAAGAAGCCGAGGGAATAAAAGCTTGAAGACATCTTTCAGGAGAGAATAGATCCAGATTGTTATTACAATCAGATGGGATGTATGTGCAGGCACGAAATGGCATTTCAGCTGTTGTTTAACTTTGGCTGAGGTTGTAAGCACTCTGTGCAGCTGTGTGCACTCCACCATTAACATATCTATCTTTCACTGCCACAGCAGGTGTGCGATCATGAGCTGCTGTACATTTGGTTCGGATCCACTGGGGTGCTCTTAGAACAAGCGCAGAGATCCAACCTAACATTCTGTAGTAATAATTAGCTATTATTCTGTGATCTGATTCCAGGGTTTGAGAGAATGGTGTGAGAGAATATCGTTACTTTAAAATTCCTGGAGAAGTGTATCCTCGGGACTATCTGTCTTACCGTTTCAAGCTTGCGTTCTTTAGGTCCTTTATTTTTTAGCCGAATGTTTTCTTGCTGGCAAGTTTTCTTTCTGTAAGTTGGAATTTTTTTTTTTTTTTTTTTTTTTGCTGTTATTTAAAATAAATGTGTATTTAATGTTGATTATGTTCGATCGCTTAAACGTTATTTACACATGAACTTTGCGTCTCCTATAGAAACAAGTTCCACACTATTTAAACTCTAATTCTTAACACGATGTAGTGAGTTTGTGTTTTGATTTCTT
>JAOUQX010000002.1:12504309-12520956 GCA_028566295.1 Liobagrus marginatus
TATGTAGATAGGATGATGTTATTTCTGAAATAGAATATTAATATAAGCGGTCTTCTATGATAGGCGTGTCTCATTTTATGGACAAAAATTCTGATTATTATCTTCTTTTTTATGAAATGAAGCACTGGCTGGTTACGAGAGAGAGAGAGAGAGATAGAGAGAGAGAGAGAGAGAGCTGTAAAAAGAGTGGTGCATAACATTCCGGACACACAAAACACACAGAGTGCAGAAAGCACAGTGCCAGCAGCAGGGGGCGCTTCAGAGCAACTCACACATTCAAACATACGCGCGCACGCACAAAGAAAACAACTATAGTTTTAGTTAATTCCAAATCCCGAATAATAAGACAGCTATGCGTTATTACTAAAATATGTACAATTTAACTCTTCAGTACTATCAATAACAAATCTGTAAACTCATAATATACAGTATATCTATCTATCTATATTTTTTAGAAAGCCATGATGGCCAACATACAAAATGAATGCTCACTACAATAATAATAATAATAATAATAATATGAATATGAATAATAATAATAATATGAATTATAATTATAATTGTAATAATAATAATTGTAATAATGATAATGTTCTCTTAAACATGCAATAGTTTAGTTTCAACACATTTGAGCACACTGGAATCTAACAAAATCAAAAATGAAATATTTATTACAGCATTTGTGACTGAACACCTTTGAAACATTACGTCACAGTCCTCATACAAGTATTTAATGTATTTTTTTGACAAAGCTTAAGGGGAGACAGCATCTTTATCATCTAGTGAGGAACACGTGCTGAAAAAGGAAGGAATTCATGGACATACAATATCAATGCCACAGCAGATCTGAAACTAGCAAAAACATTCTTTTTTTCAATTGAGGTAAACACATAGAATATCTAACAGGAAACAATTAATAGACTGAACTCTGTACGAAGTTTGTTACAATATTCTCTTAGCTCTTCTCCAAGCTTTGAGTTCATAATTTAAGTTCGTTTTTTTTCTCTCCCCTCTTCTTTTTTAAACGTTTTTTTGGTGCATCAACCGCCAATAGCTTCTTTAAGTGCCAAAGAATCCACCATAGTGTTTGTGCTGTCCATATGGTGTGCATGTCGATCCAGAGGCGTGGAAACTATTATGGGATGTTGCTTTTCAACGGATATTCTTCCTTCAATATGCTCTTTCTTTTGTGATCGAGAGTCCATGATACAAAAAAAATAAAATAATAATAATAGAAAATAAAAATGTATAAAACCAACACAATCCAGTGCTTGGGCAATTCAAACTAAGAATTTCACCTACAGGGAAACATTCATTCATGAACCAAAAAAGAGGGGCCCAAAATAAAGGTTGGTGTCGAATCAGACAGAGAGAGCAGGCTTTTCAGCAGCCTGTCTGTGGAGTGCTACTTCTGGTCCTTATCAGGACGGATCCACTGCCTGCTCAGGGTTTAATGTTAGTGCCAATATCGTTCAGAGATCTTTCTTTCTTTCTTTCTTTCTTTCTTTCTTTTTTACTTTTTTATTGCTGCAATGGGACCACCTCTCCCTCAGGGAACAGCACGCACAGTGTGTAAAGCCGGGGGTTAACCTTTAATTCTAGCACTAGATCTGGAAACATAAATCGAGTGATCAACCAAAATGCACAAGTTTTAACTTAATGTCTATACTTTTATACTACAGTAGTTGTAACTCTTGGAGTCTCTTTTGTCTTTTTTTAATTTTCCAGAATTATTTCTTTAAAATGGTTCAAATGAGCGCATGGTTCAGTGAGTGTCGAGTACTTGCGCGCGCATGTGTGTTTGCGTGTGTGTGTGTGTGTGTGTGTGTGTGTGTGTTTATTTCAGTTTGCACAATTATGCAATAAGTCCAAAATGTCTTCTGTTGATCTTTAACAAAAGCCCAAGACTTTACAAAGTGTTCTTGTCAGCTTGGTCCTCCATCGATGAAAGTAACAAATTTGACAAGATTAAAAAATGATCACAGCTCATCTGGAATTCCATATTTTGAGTGTCTAATTCTGGTCAAAATTGTTCCGTTTTCATTATGTTCTTAAAAATAGTCACAAACAAAATCGCTTTAGTGGAGTGGGCAGAGGGGGAAATGTGGAGTTGTTTTCTTGCTTGCGCTTGTCTGGTTCCCTTTACACTACTGGGCGTGGATGTCCAGGCCTTGTCCACCAGTGCTGTGGTCGATGGGGGTAAGAATAGGGGGGCTCTGTGCAGACATGCTCATGGGATGAGGAGGAGGTCCTCCGTGCATCAGCATGGCGGGGTGAGGAGGCACGTGGCCCGGAACGTAGTGCAGCGGGGGTCCGTGTCGTAGCTGAGAAAGGTGTGGTGGCATCTGTGGAGGAGGAGGAGGTGGAGAAGAATATGGTAGCTGTGCCATGCTCATGCCCATAGGACCACTCTGAGGTACGTACTCCCCTGGCATGCCCTGCAGACCTGCAACACACACATACCAAACGATCAGTGATCATGCGTGCACACACACACATACACAGTGATGCATGAACTAGCGTCTTATGATTGTAAGATGGTAAAGGATAAAATAGGTTTGGATTGAGTTTGATACGGATCTGTTTTATATTGCTCCGTACCAAATGACATGCTTAGTTATCCTGAAACAGGATATTTAATTAAACACATCATAAATCCACAGCACTGAGTGTTTTTATGCTTGTAGTTCACCAAGTGTGCAGGACACATCAAAAACTACACTAAAGTAGTTCAGCGACTTGGGGGCCGTAGTCAGCGGAATACATTCCTGTGCACTTCTCCTGCTGTAAACTGATCCTCACATCCATCCACTGACAACGCAAACCGGCAACATGCAAAGAAAACTGCATATACGTCAAATCCCCAGCTGAGTTTAGTGCTCTCGTTTGATTTAAATCCCTTTTAGTAATGTATTAAACATTGCGGGGTTCAGTTAACTATCACAACTTAAGAAGTGCACATAATAGATTTTATTTTTCTATTAAAGGAACCATTTTTCAAAGCAAAGGAAAACTGGAAACTCTGCGTAAGAGCTCAGAGCAAAGCGAATAACGTATGACGGATGGAAAGACAATTAAACAAAACTGAAATGTGTACAGAAAAAAACTTGGTAGAAAAAAAAAAAAAAAACCTGAAGCTTGTGTGTATATTCGCTGGTTGTTGAAGGTTGCTAAGGCTGTTGTGCAATACTGTACTGTGGGTTTACTACAGGTATGGGCGTGGAGCAGGCCGGGGGAATAGCGGAAGCCTGGGCCACACTGCTTTGTAATGTGAACCCCTTGGGGATTAGCAACGGCCAGTTAAGGCGGGGAAGAGGGGGTCGCCCCAAGGTCACCAAGCATGCTCACACTCGGCATTCCTCTACCTTGGTACCCTACAATTAAGAAATTACACAGAAGGGCTAGCAGGGAGGAAAAGAGCAGCCAAGGGTGAGATTAATGAGCAATCTCGTTGGCTAAAACACGTGTCATTTCAGAATATTTGCTTTCCACCAATGAACTTCATTTCATTTGTATACACGTTTGTTAAAGTGCTGTTTTAAAGTAAATCAATCCAGCCGGAGATGGCAGCAGGAGTGTACTCGCCTCCATATAACCTAGATCGAGTCCTGTTAAAAGGGTTAGCAGATGTTTTTGACACTGTAAGCTGGTAATCTCAAGTCTTGTAAGATGCAGTCATTCTGTTAAGTAGATCTGTGCAGTGACCCCCCCCCCCCTCCCCTTTATTAACAGGAGTGGTAAAAACCATCTGAGGACAATAATGCCACATGGACCGGCCTACTCTCTCTGCTTGCTCCAGCAGAGCAGTCTGCTCAATGGCTGATGATAATTAACTACCAAATATACCATATTGTGTGGCTGCGTAATCAAATCAAGAGAGGGTAATATTCCTCTGTATTAAGCTATCAATGTAATTGGTCATGAAGCATAAATGATGTTATGTAATTAAATAGTCTAGAAAGTATATAGCCTATATCGAGAATTATCCGAGCTGAGAAAATGTTGTCTCTCTATGGCTGTTTTAGGGCACATTGCTCTCTGCATTTCTGACTCCATTAGCAGTGTGGTGGTGCTGGTGCTGTTGGGGGGGTTGAAATAGGCTGTCAGAGGGATTGTCATGGTGACCCTTGGAAAATCCACTGCCTATTTACATATAAAGGGTTCTTTTAATCAAGGTAAGTGTTATTATATTGTGCCTCATTGAGCAAAGGAGTTTAGGTGTTAAATAAAATTTCCTCTGCCCTGGCGCCTTTGGGATGTGATATGTCTTGATTTCTCAAATGTCAGCGGCACAGTCCTGGCGGGAGGTATAATGGGTGTCTTAATCAGGCTACAGCCATTTAGCCTTGGAGAGGAAGAAAAAGCGAGAGGGAGAAAGAAGAGAAATCCGCCTTTTATATGCAGCCATTTTTTAACGTCCGCATCCGTTTGAATTTATCTCAGCATCTCTCCTGTCTCTGGGTCTAATGTTTGGGATTCAGGGCCCCCCTCCCCTTTCTCCTGTAAAAAAAAAAAAATTATCAAAACACACGGGTTCCTCCCAGTGAAGGATCGGCCGTGTCACCCTCGGCCCGTATATTTCGCCCAGGGACCATAATGTACTGCGGCGTTCCTGGCTTTGCATATAAGATAATTTGGGCATCAATCCTTCCCCAGACAGATTTATGTCACTCTGAGGACAGTTTCACTTCTCCTTCTTTATCGCTTCACTGGAGCCTGCTTAATTTCTCCCCGTCAGCCCCTGCCCCTGGAGTTGTTATTTTTTCCCTAAACATCCAACATTTGCATTGGCTGCCGGAGATGGGGAGAGCAATGCCACTGTTGTGATAAATAAATTTGTGGCCAGTGCTTTTCTCCATCGCTCCCTGCCGTCTGGCGCCACAAATCCGCTCCTCCAGGGTGGGCATCGCCATGATTCCTTCTCTACTATTAAAACCATAGCATGCTCATCCAACACACGATGTGCCATGGCTTTGGAGGTTATGTGTGCAACAAGCTTGCTGTTATTTAGGGTCAGTATCATACAGATTTGAAGAGTGAAAAAAAGACAATGGAAGAAAAAAAGCTGAGACAAATCACCAGAGTACTTACTTCCCCCTTTTCATTGAGTTTTGTTTTACAAGGTGGGGGTTACATGTAGTGCCATTGCCCATCCATGCCCATATTCATCCCCATTCCGCTCATAGGCCCTGAAATAGGAGAGAAACACCAGAGAGTGATATAAGTCACAGACAGTCAGAACAGAGCAGAGCCCACCGCTAGAGTGAAACCGGTAAAGCATCAGAAGGATATTTTACCCCACCCAAGAAAAGCACATGTTGGCTGAAAGGTGTGCCAGAGATCAACAACGAATGAGGTTAGACAGGCGGCAGGCATAGTGAGACTGAAACGTCATGCATGGAGATAAAGAGAAGACCAAGAGCTAAACTAGTAGTAAGTAGCGACCCGGTCAAGACAGTGGTTAGTAATTGAGCATAGGAGGCTCAGATATGCGCTTACCTGCTGGCCGGATTCCCATGTGTTGCTGGCCATCCAGGACAAAGCTGCCCATAGGCTGACCCTCTGGACTGTACGCTGCTCCCTGGCTCACTGAAGGATCAAGAAGAAAACCTGATTGTAGTCAAAACATGGACAGAAGGGAAGAAGAAGAGAAGACATACCAGACAATGAGCAAATATCCCAGCTCCAGCCCAAACACACTATAAGTCATTGTTATACTTTTATGAGTCAAAGACCTAGTATGCAAACTTGCAGAGCCAGTTCGGTGCACACTTGCACATGTGTAGAAGAGAAGTTCAAATGAAACACACACACATACACACACTCCAGTGAAGTTAAATCAGAAAGCGTTTGAGAGCTCTGACAAAAGCACACAATCATCAAACCCACACATCTTTAGCGCCTGTTATATTACTAATAGCTCATGCTAATTTGATTAGCGCTTGTCTGTTATCTCCAGAACATACGGAGAAGCTGTTAGTTATGCGGTGTTTGGAAAGTTTGCTGATTGCGACATCATGCATTGAAACATTCAAAACATATTCCCCTGCCCCTGTGCTGGGAAGAGCAGTTTCAGAACCCAGTGTAGTAAAAGTTTCACATAGTTTGCACAATTCTCTTCGCAATTTAAGGGACTTCATCCAAATGTTATGTCTACAAAATCCCCAAATATCTTTCAGGCTTTTCCTGTCGGACTGTTTTCGAGCTTATCGTGCTGCGCTTTTGAATCATCTGGGCTTACGGAATATATGGCAAATCAACATCTGTCTAATCAAATCACAACGTGTAATCTTTTACCAAAACCCTATTACAAAAACACAGCTTTGCCTTTACTTGAATGCCAAAGGCAGAGTTAGAGCTAAATCAATAACCGCAGAACCCTCTAGATTATCGCTTTGTATTTTTCAAAAACGAATTAATTACCAAGAATTACAAGAGGCATATTATGAAGCATATTATGGAGACAGTTAAACGCTCTACACATTCCTCTAAAGTACTCTTGTGGCCAATTAGCATTTCACAGAGAATGTGTGCTAATGTACCTCTAACAAGCTAGATTGGGAACATCTAATTAGAGCCATCAGCTAACATGCTTGGTCATATTGGCACACGTCCCACTGAGGATGCAGGAAAGCAGAGGATGGGAAAAGGAGGAGGACTTCGTCTCATAATGGCAGACTGTGTGTGAATGTTTTATCTGCCAAACATCTGAAATAGGGAGCAGAGGAAATGAAAGTGATGGTTTTACCTGCTCGATTTGACTGGTCAATCATGGGCTGTACTATTCTTCTTCTGGCATTAATGAACCTGGGAAAGGAGAAGAGAGAAAGAAAGAACAGAGACTTTAAATCACCTACCATTAAAGGAGACAAATATTCATTACAAAGCACAATCAAGACAAAGCCATTTGCATGACTTTATGGCTGCATTAGTGGCTAGCTTCTCGAAAAGCAATCAAAACCGAGAAACAACAACAAAGGAGCGATTGTGCTCAGGCTTGGGAGGCCGAAGTGGTATCCTTTTAATGTCCCTTATGATGTATTCCTTCAGCTTTATAAAGCGTTTGATTACTTTTGGTAACTATGGCTACTCGAAAGACATTCCACAAGCATTGCATGTAGTTGTAATGGAGTGGGGCCACTGGGCACTCTGGGGCTCCTCACGCTGCACCTTCACACCGGTCCTCTCTCGCACATAAACGTTACACTTAGTGGGTTATCGCTCATTTGGAATGCAGAATAAGTTAAAAGTTGGGCCACGACACAAATGGTTCCTTTCAGTCTTTCACTGGACTTCTCCATGCTCCCCGCTCTGACTGCATTGTAGGGGGCATTTGCCCTCCCGCCCAGATGTCTTTAAACGAGGACCAGGCACTGCCCCTGTGTGCTTTCACGAGGTATTGTTATGTCAGCAAGCCCATCAATTAGGCTGTCTGAAGTTTTATCACCACCGCAGCGGCAAATAAGTGCAGTTCCACAAAGCCACCGTGGCCCTGCTCTCTCCTGCCGTTTTGCACTGTAAAGCCTGCAGGGTCACCGCAAGGTTAGTGCCAGCCAGGGAAGCCCTTTCTTTCAGGCAGAGTGCGACGCCCAGGGCCATTCTACAGCTTTTCTTTTAACACACTCGGACTCCACCGAGATGTTAGGGCTACAGGTACTAACATGTGTTTGATATTAAACAGAGCTTACAATCATGGCCAGGCTATCCTAAAAGAACAATGGTGGAAGACGTTGGCTTGTGCACCCAGCGCAATGCTGCTGGAATGGCCATTAGACGCAAAGGAAAACTGGAATCAATTTGGGCCCCTAATCCCTCATGAACCCCTGATACCTGCCCTTACCTTCTTCTATTAACGTAAATGCATGTAATCTGGGCTTTCAAATGACTGGCTTAAATTTACAAAATACACAGCTGGGGAAAAAAAAAATCTGGCTCATTTGCTCGGAGTGCACTGAATGATTCTTTCTGACTTCAAGAGATGTGCGCCATAGCAACCGAGGACAAACTCAGTCGGCACTAGCACACAAAATGCTAATGTGCAAAACTATATATACAAACATACGTACACATTCCAACATCTAATTAAAAGCATCAGAAGTGTGAAGGATATCATAGAAGTAAATATGAGACTACATCTAAAATATGTTAAAAAATACACATATGGATGTGAAGGTCAGATGCCCTAATACGTTTGTCCTGTATTTATTTGTACATGAAGCTATATATAGAGAAAGTCTAATATTAGGCACTGAACTCTATTTTTAAACCACAGACTTCCTAATGTTCCTAGGAGATAATTGAAATCAAAGTCATGCATCATGTCCTTGCTAAAGGCTGTCTTTGTTGTCAGAAAAATGCCACTATCCCTGTAGTGAGGTTGAGATTTAATCTCTGGCATGTAAACACAGGACTAAAAAAGTCCCCCCGTCAGGATTTTCTGGACCGACAGCAAAAAAGAGGTCTGCCAAGCTCTATAGAGATTTAACTCACTGCCTTAAAGCGCTCAAAAGCTCAAATCAGAACCATGTGCACCCTCTCCTTCACCATGCTCCCAGAACTGGACCATAAACACCATAATGTTAGGAATGTGCCTCACAGGTGAGGAATATGCCTACCTTCTATCACAGCATACTGTGCCAAGTGGGGAAATAATTATGCACACCGTTTAGCTGGGTTTTATCAATGTAATCTTAATAAACCCAAATGCAATATTAGATTAGTGTATTCATATATGATCATAATGTATTATCTGCCTCTTGGCAGAGAGCGCTAGATAAAATTGCCTTTAAGCAAACATCCTCCATATAAAACACTTACTTGTTAGTTTCAAGTTATTTGTGTATTTCTTAAACAGCTGCCACCGGGACTGACCTCTTCATGTCGTCCGCACTAGACACGTCGTTGCACAGTGCAACACACAAACACCACAGCGTCTGTTTTCCTTCTCCAAACTGTTGTCACAGTAACACAGCGGGGGCTGACTAGGGCCCTCTTCTGCCCGCAAAGCGCCTTTTATCAGTTTGAGTAAAGCCAATTGAGATTATCAGAGCTGGGCTTGATAACACTGTTTTCCCTCCTCCCACGAGCTGCTAATGGGGTGTGCTTAGAACAACACCCATGCCAATCCTCGAGAGAAAACCAGCTTGAGCTGGCACACGGGAGTAGAGGGACAGACTCACACACAGGCCAAGGATACCTAATAGCAACTGCTACCTCCCTGTGTGAGTACCAAAGGTGTACCGTGTCCAGCCACGAGGACAGGGTACTTCCAAAGTCTTACTACCATTTTTATTATTTACATCTGGTAGAGTTATTATAGCCTGAGCCTGCATAACATTATATACCAGCCGACTCGCGCTCTCTCTCTCTCTCTCTCTCTCTCTCTCTCTCTCTCTCTCTCTCTCTCTCTCTCACACACACACACAAACGCACACACACACACACACAAACGCACACGCACACGCACACACACAGCAGAACATTCCCCTGTGAGCATACTGACTTGTATTATCACCCCTCCCCCCATCCCCTACACCCAGCATGGGAACTCCATGCTGTCTTCAAACAAATAATTAAAGGCTAGGTGAAAGGGTCACTGAAAGGTCATTTCTCTGGATACTCAACAGAATGTGTACATTACAGCAGGAGATAAAAAAAAAAAAAAGCCTGGCACTCTGACTGTGTTTAATGTGTAGGCTGGCAGCTTTTACAAATCAATTGGTGTGTGAAAGATTTAAAAAAAAAAAAAAGGGATGAAGCCATCTTTAGAGACCGGAAAACGGGGAAAAATGAAACTTTGTCAGAGCCAAAATTGATATCTGTAAGGTTGTTGTAGCTCGACAATATGTTGTGTGGAAAACAACTCAATTTCTTCTTTGTGCAGAGGAACCGTGCCGATCTTCCCTTCCTTTATTTGACGCTCTGTCAGTGGATCACTTTCACTAAGATTTAGAGCAGCACCATAAACAAACCACTGCCAGTGCAAATAGAAATAATGGACATAGAGCTGCAGGAGTCCACTTGACATCACTCTAGCATGGAGCTGCATCAACACTCTCTGTCAAACCAGAAACCTGAACTCAAACAGCCCAAGGGGAGCTTCCAGGCCAGCAAGCGTGTTAAACAGGCTATGCAGCAGGCTTCTGCACTCTTAACAAAACTTTTGCCATGCTATGTCACATTATATGGGGTAATGCAGTAATCCTACACATAAGTTTCGGAAAGCAGCAATGGCTGCCCTGCTGAGTCATTAGAAAGCCATAATGTATGGATTACTCCAAACAGAAAGCATGCGATAGACTGAAAGACAGGATCTGTAGTAATGAGTGGACACACCTGGTAACTAGCTCATGTCATCAGTATTCAATATCACAGAAAAAAAAAAAAAACCTTGCCAAACCGTCCCGACCAATCATGATGGGCAGTCTTGACAGCCTAGCCAATCAGGCCCGTGGTCACTTGCTTGACAGGTTTGCATTGACTTATCAAAACACCCAGCATAACCCGACTGCTTGGAGGAATCAAGTGATATTTGCAAACTAGTGACATCCAGTATAGCCTAATCCTGCTGAAAGGCCGGAATGTGATATAATGTATATACTAGCAAAAATAGTTTCTTCTACAAAAATCAGCACTCGCAGACTGTACTTATTGATTTTTGTTTGGTATCATTGCTGATATGTTACTCTTGTAACATAAAATTAGTAAAGGTTGGGTGAGATTTTTCAATGGCTGAAAGAGCCATTCACTTTTGTTTCAACTTTGACCTGGAAAGTGTACACAGATTAAACCTGGGAAGTGTGGGTTTAATAAAAGCAAACATGTCCCAATTATCACCCACTAACAGGGTCAGGCCTGGGTCTGCAGGCCACCGGCAGCCTCTAATCTGCTACGGGGTAAATACAGATTTCATATCGGCCTGCAGGACAGACAAATAACTAGTTAAGCTGGTTGCCAGCCTGTGCCTATCTGTGTATTTATCATAAACAATCTGAGGAGATCTATTCAGATCCAGTGCAGAGGAGGGGTGGAGAAAGAGAGAGTGAGTGAGTGAGTGACTGGTGCTCGGAGAGAGGGGAGGCGTGTGAGGGGCTGCCTCCAGCCTGTGAGATCTTTCTCTTCTTTAACTTAAAACAGGAGTTGGGAGACAAAACACGGCAAGCATTACCTCAGCCTGTCGCTTGATTCAGTACAGATGGAAGAGCAAACTGAGCAGGATTGTGGATTGAGCAGGGTTACGGGAGCCTATGTTCAGACCATTGTGATGTTTACATAGTTCTCCACTGCTCCTCTGAGAAAGGAAAAGTGCTTCACCTTTTTCTTACCTTGGCAAATTTTACCGCTTCAGTTTCTCCCTTGGCTCGCTACCATTCCTCTCCCTTTTCCACTTTTTTTTCCACAGACTTCAACTCCCCCCAACTCCTGCTGCATTCCTCTTTGTCACATACGAAGAGAATTTGTGCTCGTTTTCTCGCTCTTTGTCTCTCGGAGCTATTTTCCTGCACCAGTTTCTCATCAGCAGGAGTCGTTAAGATCCAAGTGGAAAATCAGACAAAGAATTATATATTTGTTTTGCAAACTGACACGTTTTAATGAGCTGCTAATTAAAATAAATCAATAACACTGCGGCACTCATTCTGTCTTTTTCCTCTCAGTCGCTCGCTCTCTGGAGCATCATGCTACAGTCAGAGCAAAGCAATGTCTCTGGATTGGTCTCCAGACATGCGGCGACGGCTGAATCCATTATAAAGATTTCAGATTGGCATCCATCAGAGCAGTCAAGCTCCATGAAAAAAAGAACAAAATTGCTTCTCTGGAACTTTTCCACTCAGTCATGAGCTATGTAGTGCCAGAACTGTAGAAAAGAGAACTTCTCTATAGCGCTCCCTTTCATGGCAATTACAGAGATATAAACATGACTGGGAGCCAGTGGGGAGCTGCTGCACCTGTGGTACATTCCCACTTAGATACACGCCTGTGCATGGGCATGGAACACCCCGCTGAGGGATGTCACCCCCCAGTTTGCTGGACAGTCCAAGTCTACCCCTGTGTGGAAGGAGCAGGCCCAGCTGTTAACTGTCTGTCAAACACCTTGTGTGGTGGCGCAGGCCAGGAAGCCCGGGTTGTCGTGTCTTTGATCCTGCGAGCAGCAGCTGCTGGTTCGTACATCACGACTTTGTTCTTCCAATTCTGCTCTCCCGATTCTGTCCTGCGACATAAAACCAGCCGAATCTGCTGCAGACGATTNNNAGGAGTCTAAAAGAAGGGGCCGAACAAGAACAAACCTCTACTGCTTTTTCCTGCTATATCAACAAGCTCTGACAACTGTGCCGAGGTTTTTCTTGGCCCCGACACACCTCACAGGCATCTCCCTTTCACGCTCCCCCACTCCCTACTTTAAGATATATGGTAGTTATTGTTCAAATCAGTCTGTGAATGGAATGGGCTGAGGCCAAGGCTGCCCCAGGCGTCAACACACCTGTGTGAACGAAGCCTTCTTCTTGCAGCAATCGAGCGACGCAAACCTACACTAGTACTACCAGTTTTCAGCTCTTTAGGGAGATGAATATGCCTTTTTTCTACTCTTTCAACCTCTCCCTCTTTCACTTTCAGGCAGAACCCAATCTTTTCCCCTCATTAATCCCCTTTCTTCTTTAGACAGGCACCTTTGCTCTGGAATGTTTTTACCAGTGCTATTATTTTGGTTCATCACTGCCAAAAGTCTTGGGAATCTGTCCACATTCTCTTTACCCACCACCCTGCATACCCCCACAAAAACCTCTCTCTGATGAGGGTATATCGGAGCCCATAAGCCATTCTCTTTCTTTTCCCAGCAGTTTATGTATCAGAGAGAAACCGCTATATTTTGGGGTATTCTTTTTGAGTTTATGTAATAAGTTTGAAACCATCCTGTGTGTCTGTCTGGCTTGCATATACAGAGATTGGCAGAGGTGGTCAGTGCTCTAAGGTAGTCAAAGACTATTAACTTATCTTTCCTGATAAAGTTATTATGCATCGGAGCAACAATCAGGAGACTGGCACATGCTAAAATCACACCCGCAGTCCATACACACATACCAAGAGAAGGGTGTTTAAAGATAAATGGTGAGGGCAGGTGTTGCCCAGGACCTTGTTGCAGGTCAGTGCAGGGGGCGTGGGGGGTTCTGCAGTCATTCAATTCAGCTGTTAATTCTCTCAATTATCTGCCTCTTATTGAACACAGCCAGCAAGCAGCAGCAAGTCGCTATCATTACACCACCTCTTGGAAATGTGAAGGTCATGCACTGGGGTCGGTGGCCCCATTCCCTTCAGTGTAGGGCCTGTCCCTGATCAACTCTCACCCCTGCTTTATTATTTTCATTGTGCCATGTTTAAGTCTTTTGTGTAGTGTAGTGTAGTGTAGTGTAGTGTAGTGTAGTGTACTGTAGTGTAGTGTAGTGTAGTGTAGTAGGGAGGGCAGGTATTATTACTATTAGCACCATCACCTTACATTTTCTTTATGCTATTAGAAATATGGGCCATTTCTCCCTCTTTACTGCCTTTTATTCCTCCCACTCTCTTTTCTATTCTCACTCCCACACCACAAGACTTGATAATCGAGAAACAGACTCCACAACTTCTCATACTGTCGGGAACTAAACAGACGGCTTTGTGGATTACCAGGGGAACCTGGTAATGATGCCACAGAGGCGTAAGTTTTCAAACAAAATTGAGCCTCAATTGACTGCATCATCTTGGCAACACCGGTGCCTGTGTGGCTACAGTCAGACAGGAAATAAGGCCAATCTATTTCCTTTGCCTCATATCAAACGTCTTTTCCGCTGAGCTTCTAGAGGAGAATATAATAGGCTGCTGCCACGAGAGAGGACGGCCCGTATAGAGGGATTTCAAAATTTCTTCCTACACAAATAACGAATTGCACAGGTTCCAAAGTGACAGAGCATAGCACAAAGTAGGCGGAAGGCTGCCCCCATTTTCCTTTTGTCTTCTGAGGGATTAATGAATGTAGGGCAGAAAAAAAAACATCTCAGCAATTAGAAAAATACATCTTAATGTATAAATGGAGAAGCCCTGAAGCCTAAAACATGGATGCTACCACCGTTTGCATAGAAACCGAAAAACAAATGATGATAAGATTTCTACATCATCTTACTCCTTTGAGATACCCCATGACCTGTGTGTATTTGTGACGGTATCTGTGTTTATGAGCAGTATATCAGCCCTGTAAATGAGAGACAGTAAGGTCCAGCAGTTAAAAATCTTGTTTTTCTGGAATCTCTCTTGAATAATTGATGTGGCACTCGGCTCAGGAGTTACACACATGCACAAACATTAAACCTCCAGGCATGTTTGAGGGCAACAAGCTAAACAACACATCACCAGTATAAATAGTCTGGTGTGCTGGATGGATTGACCCTATGACCCGCATGAGTACTAGTCCAGCCCTGAAGCTATACATGTTTATCTTTGCCACCTACTGGATCTACTTCAAGACCAGTCCTGCTGTTGATCAAGCTCAGGATCAAGCATCACTACACACAAAGCCAGAATTAGCAGGATGAGTTACATAGATGAAAAAATAGTTTTATTTTCCCTTCTACACCTCAGGACCTATAGACCTTCAGGATAGATTGTAAGAGGCAGACTGGAAGGGGTGTAGTGAATGCGAGTTTCCATTTCTATCCAGACACACACTCCTACTCTCACTAATAAAAAATCCTGCGGCTAAGAATTGAACCACCCTTTGAATTAAAGCCATAAAGAGCCCAGAAAATGAGAAAACGGAACAAAGATAACTTCTTCTCTTTCAATAGGATTGCTCAAGCCAACAAGAGATCGTTTAGGAAATAAACAAAAATACAAGAACCAGGAACACCCTGTGCTCAGTGCGCATCTTTAAAACTGCTGTTTGTCACCAACTGAAACAGCCAACAATTACTAACCTTTTGCTTTTGTCCCATCCACTAGGTTTCGAGGTAGGACAGTTGTACGGCACAAGCTCAAATTGAAACATCACACATGTGATGGCTTGATAAATATTCATGAGGCCAAACACAGGGAATGAGGTGGCTGATGGAGCTCTATTGTGTTCCCAAGCTTGGATATGCTGAATGGTCACGATAGTAGCCTGCCTTCTTTGATAACTCCACGGAGTAATAAGCAGAGATGCTGGTTTGATCTTTCTATTTTCCAGCCCCTCTGAAAAATGGCAAATTAGTGTGCTTATATCCATGCAAACTTGGGATGCCTTCCAGTGCGCGAATGGTTTCCCGGGGCTTGGGGACATCTATGTAGTGTTCTGGCACTGGTTATGATGGTACCTCATCCGTAACAGTCTTGCTCTTTGGCATGAGGTGCTTACAGAAACTCAAACAAGACTATGGATTTATAGTGCCTTCTATGATGGGGTTATTGGCATGCATGTCTACACCACAGGGCACTGACAATATAATTCAAGCTCCAACTAACGCAGCAAATAGGTACTAGAAATGCATTAGGGACTTGTTTGCAGATGTGATTATGAAGTGAAATGAGCGAACGAGCAAGGAAGTAATGAACATCCCGAGAGCACAAAAAAACATGTCTGAACAAGGGGAGAATGTCGGCCGACCAGGCGTTAGGAGTTTATTTTGGATCAGTCATGTCAGGAGCTGCCTGCCATGACCCACGCCCCTTCTCATTCTCTTTATGCTCCTAAACTCAGCTTTATGCACCTGTTAAGCCTACAACTTCCCACCCCACCCTACTTTTACACTGATAAACTTCTTAAGTCACTGATTGTAATTCAGCCTGTATGCCCGCACCCTTGCTTGGACATTGTCTTTTTCTCTAACACTCTACTTCTGTTGCAATGTCAGCAGGAAGAATGCATTACTTTTTCATTTTCTTCCTCTTCCTCTCTCTCTCTCTCTCTTTCTCTCTCCCTCACTGCCTTTCCACACTGTAGTCTTTATTTCTCTAATGTGGCCTGTATTTACCCCATGCTTGGGCTGAGAGGAAGATCTGATATACGGCTCTCTATAAATAATGTCAGCTGCGGAAAAAGCCAATTGATCTGTGTGTGACTTTCCCCCTCACTAACACTGCCAGAGTACACAGACAGGAAGCTCTGCAGTGACAAGGCCTATACATCCCAGCACCACCAGGCTGCTTGCATAGCCAATGAGGACCTTTTGTGGTATAACTGAAGGATCATTGATTAATGGGCTTCCACATTTAGCCGAACAACAATGTGAATCAAACTATTGTTACATGGTTAAATTTTACTCTCTTGTTCGGTGAGCATTTAAACGGTTTTGGTCCTTATTTTCAACAGAGCATACAAATGTCCACTACCTCTGACAAACAAACGTAGGGCTGACCTTAGTGGCACAAATCAAGGCCAATATCACAGCCGTACAGTGAGGACAACCATGGAGAAAACCATTCCATCCAATGAGTACTAAAGTGAAATGGAACCTCATAAACAGAGCCCTGACTGTATAGACTTTACATTTTATCTTTAAGCACCTTTTCTTTTTATGAGCCTTCGCTCCCGTTAATCCAGAAAGAGCGAGAGACAGAGACAGAGATGTGTGTGTGTGTGTGTGTGTGAGAGAGAGAGAGAGAGAGAGAGAGAGAGAGAGAGAGAGAGAGAGAGAGAGAGAG